>VXBL01005000.1:7712-31616 GCA_013400195.1 Aramus guarauna
AAAAAAAAAAAAAAAAAGTAGTAAACAGTTGTGCCTACAGAAGTGAACCGTCATTCTACAGCATTACCATACAGCTTTACAGAAGTTTGGCACAGTTCATTCAAGAATGTTTTTAGTCAACACCTCAGATTTCTGATGTGATCAACAAGGAAAACGTGACAAAAACCCTCAACACTTCATATCAAATGGGTCATTTCTGTGATAAAAGAAAAAAGGTATTACTGCAAGTTACACATCACATATGCAGAAGAATTTTATCTATTTACAATTAAACTTCACATCCAAATAGCCAATCATTAAAAATACTCTGAGGACAGTTGCAGCACTTCTCAAAGGCAGTAGCAGCAAAGGAAAAAGCACTCCAATAAGAATTATGCTGTTTCCACACATCATTTACCATACTAACTTACAAAAAACATTCCACGGGCTATTAGGAAGATGTACTATCGCATGTAATCTAACACAGCAAAAGAGAATCCTTCCCATCAAAATCAGAGAATTTTAACAATTTTTAAGATATTCTGTAGTCTTATAATACAGCATTTTAGATAAAATTATTTCATAAATGTCCCAAAGTGGTTTGCATTCATATAAGGCAGAACAAAAAGCAGTAAAAGACTTCACAGAATCAAAGCTAAATTTTTAGCTTTTTCTTGCAAAAATTAAAAAGTTGTCAAGAATGACATCTTGATTGTTATTCCTAGAAGAAAACATAGAAACATGCCAGGAAAATTGCACCATGTCAGGAGTTTGGGGAGGGTTTTTTTGTTTTCTAAAAAAAGAGAGATGTCAGTATTCACTGGATTTTATAAAACACATTAATCTGAGAAACCTGAGTGATATACTTTGAACACACTGGTGGATAACAAGCAAGTAACCAGTCTGCTCCTTTCTAATTTCAGTAGCTTGTAACTGCTTCGAGCAGACACGTGGAACTCATTTGTGTGAGCTTTTGCTTTGATTCCTCACCGGGCAGGATCCGTAAAGCGTGGCCCTGGGTGTGCAGGCAGTGTGGCTAGGGAAAGAGTAAGGTCAGTACAGAGGTAATACCTTGTTTTCTTAACAGGAGCATTCCATGGCAGAAATGTGCACTGTTTCAGTGAACCCAAATTATTTTCATAGCAGAAATTTTGTTTTATGCATGTGATTTCTAGTCAGATTTTCCATTTCTGTGAGTTTTGGCTTCCTCCCGTCCAATAAGACAAATGACTTTGTAGCATCCTTTTGCAATTTTGACCATCCACATCACGTTCATAACGTCCAAGACAACACTTGAGATAATCCAGGCGCTCTGGGCTGGAAACCCTAACCTCTGGAAAGCCTCTGTTCCACATGAAGAAATTACATGGCTGTAATATATAGGCATGACGGCAATCCTCACCACGAAGAACACAACTGTCATCAGCACACCATTGATCATGTTGGCCTTTGAAGATTTGGGATATCCCAGTACTTCAAAAAACCACCTGCAAAAGAAGCGTTCACAGATACCAGGCAGACTTGAAGCCATCTCATTAATAAAGGGATTTATTTCATGGGTTTATAATTAATCATTTATTAATTGATTCTACTCATCTCATTTCTAAATTACTGCACTGTGTCTTGGCTTAGCTGCAAATTCTTCTGCTTGGCTGCATTATTTTTTTCCCCACTTAAGCAGTGTGTGATATCCAGTACATTGCAAAATAACACAGAAAATCCTGATTATAATTGTGAACAAGTTCACAACCTGTCTGCATTTCAGGGACTATTGTATAATACGCTATAATTCAAATTCTCTTTTAAAATGATAAATACCAATTTATTAGATGTTACTATAGTTTGCACCAATGGGCAACTAAAATTCTATTTGTTTCCCTGAAGGCAATTCTAGCATTGTATTTGGGTATGGTAATCTAGACAGAGCTCTAATTTCCACTTTCTCAGATTTGGGATCTGCTGACTGCTTCTGTTCAGCCCAAAACCAGAACTTGAGAACCACACATTGTAAACAGCACTGGATCGTGTCACAACTAGGTATCTTAAGCAATATAAAAGATAAATCTGAAAGCCTACTCTCCCACTACTACTCATAAATGGTCTTAAAAGAAAAAAATCTTGCATATTAGTTCCTTAGATAAGCATAACTTATCTATTGCCTAGCACACAGAACCTGTGGGTTGGATTCCTAGAAAAAAGGAACAAACTCCTCTAATTCTTTATCATTCACACTTAAACCAGAAACCAGAAAAATTTGTGCAACAATGGCAAGTTAAAGACAGGACTGGAGGAAAATGCCTTAAATCACTGTGTTCATGATGGAGGATGGGGAGGGGAGCTGGAATGATCAATTTATTTTCAAGAAGATATGAGGGTAAAACTATTTCACAAAGTAACAGTTCTAAATATGACTTTTCAAATCAGTTTTATTTTAATTACCTAGAGATTACAACCTAGGTAACTACAGATATACTAAAAAGATTTGCCAGACACCCAGCTCTAACAGAAATACTCCAGGAATTCATTAAGAGTGCAACTGAGAGAATTAAAATCCAGGCACTCGAGGTGGCAGTCCAGCCTGCAAGTAGGATACCTCACCACAGAAACACTTACTGGGATGATGAAGAGAGACAGCTGATATATTTGGTCAGACTAACAATCAGAGCCTGTACTTCTGTTTATATTATACAATGCAGATTCCAAAAGTAGTATGACAAAACGCTTTAAAATATACTGTGATGTGCCAATGTAGATAACTGTTAGGAAAAAGGTAACTGGACATTGCTTAGCAACTTCCCTCTCCCAGCAAATTAAAAAAAAAAAAAGTCAGTAAATCACAGTTATCATTACAATTTCATGCACCACAGTTCATAATTAATTACATAAATGCTGGTACTAACATTAAAAGATCTAAATGCTTGGCATAGAGACAGCCTCCAATTAGATAGCCCTAACAACAGGCAGGAAATAAAAAGAAAATACTACAGTTCTGAGATTAGAATATCATTTTATATTTTAATAGCAGCTATTTTAGTAATACTAAGAATGCAAACAAGAAACAGTGTAAGTCATTATCAGTATCCACTACTTACTGTCTTAAGGGTCTGGTTCTCTTCAAATTTAAGGAAAAAAAAAAACAAACCCCAAAACAAACCATTCACGCACTAATGAGATGACATCCCTTAGTGGAAAGGACTTTATCTCTGACAGAGATTTCCATTTTTCTGAGAAAGCAGCAAATGTGGGTATTCAATGACACACGATCTCACCATAGGCATTTTAAAAGTATAACACATATTACTTTGAATAGCCAAGAGTATCACAATACTTCCTAATGCCACAATCTGAAAGGTAAGCATCAGTATAGGTACCACATAAATCCAGGATGAATTCCTATCTTGGTAGAAATCAGCTGGGAGAACGGCCATTCCCTAGGACATGAATTACTGCAGTATGTGGCATTATCACGCGCCTTTTCCGATGCTCACAGCAGCAAGTCTAGTAGCAGCACTACAACCAGAAGCCATGGCAGGCTTCGACTGTCTCTGAGCTCCGCAGAAGAGCCTTCTGCCACTTCCTTCTCTGATCACAAGCATGAAGATTAGCCATTCCAGATATATTTAGGCGCTTTACTATCTTCTAATTTAAGCCCTCAAAATAATTTCCAGAACTAATTTTCAAAGTAAATAAAGAATATACATTTATATTATTCTATATATTCATCTATAGATCAATATTAATATATGCATATGTGCGGTATTGCAAAACAAATTATCTAGGGCAATGCAATTCCATTCTAGGATTCAGATGACAATGTTACTTTGCTTCTTTTCCTGGTCCATGAAACTAAAAAGAAATCTCTATTGAAAATGAAGGCTTTATTATAATAATTAAGGCTAATAAAATATTATATTTTTGAACTTTTTTGTTCAGTAGTTTCATAAAAATTTGGCATTTCATAGGAAGCTTGGTCTACTCTAAAAAGGAACTCTGGGGTGAATACATTAGTTATACTGTTGCAGCTATAGCAGCGAAAAGTTTTCATGGAAAAAAGGGTTTCCACATAATAATACTTAGTTCTATAAATATAAAAACCCTTTCAGCAGGCATTCAACAACAACAAAAAACCTTCCTAAGTGACAGACATAAGAATACAGATTAAAATTCAGAAGAACTGTGCAAAAATTCCCTAACCACTTACCGCTGATTGACAAAAGGAGTGGAGAACTCTGCAAGCAGACGGAAGTTTCCAAAATAAGCCAACAGACCTTTGCTCTGGTTAACAAAACAAAATAGACACACACAAATCAACAACATAGATGTGAAATCTTGATTAAAGTCCTCAAGTATACACAGAATGATACAATGTCTCAACTTCTTTATTAAAACTAAGAGTAAGCGAGTTTGCCAGCCATGGCCAACTTCCTTACAATCTCCAAGTGAGGTTTACTACAAAAGCTGCAATTGTCCTTCAGGTATCGCGAATCAGTAGTTTCTTACTTTAAATAAATCTTTAAAAGACTTACAAGTTAAGTGGCCATGGAAAGCTAGCTAGAGAAGACTGACACAAGTAGTCATAGGTTATAGTTACAGTGATACCAAGACATTCATAAATATTTTGGATTTCTCAATGTTTGAACAAGCCCAGTCAGAAACACTGTAAGCTAAAGAAAAGTGTCCCTGCATTGTTTTAGGAACATAGTTTGCAAAGTGAAAATGAATCCCCAGCTCTTATTTGGCAGCAGAAAGGGCACCTGAAGTCCTTTCTTCTCCCCTTCCAGGTGCAGGGGAAGCCCCTGTCCAGGGCTCTGTGACAGTGCCGTGCCCCGAGCACATCTTCTCCCTGCCGGTACCCGCACAACCGCGCGCTGCTTTTACACTGATACGCGTTGTAACTGAGCGCTTTCCTCCAGGTGACAAGGTACAGCATATTCTCTGCCTTATCCTTTGGTTGTGCTGGAAATAGTATCCCATTACACAAGGGCTGGGTAAGCATCCGTTTGCAGATGTAGAGATAAAAAGATTTTTAAAACAAATTCAGAAGGTCTCCTGAACAACCCATGGAGTGTGCATCATCATCCCTTTCCCCCACTGAGCCTCCTAGTACCAACTACTTCGGGCATTTCACGTCAGTTCGCACTGCGCCGAACAGAAAAATCTGTGCTCTTAATCCAATTCTCTCCTATCTTCAAGAGCAATTTTTGAAATAAGATACTTATGAGTAACTTTCTCTGAAGATAAGAGAATGAGCATAACACTCAGACATCCAGGGGCAGAGCTAGATCCAAATAATAAGACCGGCTTTAAAAGAAGTTCGCACTAACACTACGCTTTCTATTTACTCCAGAAACAGCTAATGAATTTTCTGTGTCAGGGATTAGCCTTGGTAGTGATATTTTCGTTTCTCTAATATTCAGTTCTAATTCACTTTCATCCGTGATAATACTAGTAGATCTAATTATCTTCAACCCGAAACAAAGTATTTACTTGTCAGTGTACTTCATCCCCTCTAAAACGTTACATGGGAAATCTGACAGTAATCTGGCATCTCAACACTTAATATTGTAAGCCTGGGATTCACACAGTAGGCAGGGCAAATGTGGTAAATAAAGAAATCTTATGAAATGCAATTTACTTCATTTACTGAATGAGCTTTTCAGAAGAAATTCAGGAGCATTATTCTAGAGGTCAATGGGATTTCTACCAAGTCACATGGACTTCTTCGAGAAATTCCAGCAGCAGCAAAGAATAACTAAGTCTTTATCCTACAACAGTGTCCTTTATCCTACAACAGTATCCTTCTCTTCCCCTTTTCCCTTCCATGTATGCACACCATATATACTTATATACAGTTAATCATCCATTGTTTCCGCACCAAAATAACTTCACACAAGAAGTCTCAGAGGATCAACAGTTCGTGTCATAACAGATTTAAAAAAAAAAAATTAATGAAAAGGAAAAAGAAAAAAAAAAATCCCAGAAGAAACATACCCAGCTGGCTGTAGTACATTCACCAGAGTTAAGGATCACTGACCTATGGCCTTGCAAATGCAATCGCAATCAGAACATAACCCACTTGGAACCATTTCCTTCTAATTTTCCAACTAAATCTTCAGACTTGTGGTTTTATTTGAAACTCTTTTCTACTATCATGTGAAAAAACCCTCTGTCAAAGTCTCTCTACAACAAAAACTGAGAAAAGTTTTAATTTCAGCAGTTAAATACATTAAATACAGCAATTAAATATAACACAGTTTTGTTGAAGGACTGTAACACTGGAAAGGCATGCACTTACCACAAATGACTAATAAAACCATTTAGTGAGTAATGATTACTGAAAATATAAACATGCCTTTCACAAAGCTAATACACCAACCAGTAAAGAATTTTTTTAAACATTAAGCAAAGATATCTATAAAAGCATTGTCTTCAATCACACCTGCTTGTGATGTTACTGGAAAATACGGCACTCACCAGTACAAAATAGTAAGCATACAGAGCTGCCAAGTGATGTATTACAAAAAATTTGTCACCAATTGCCTTCCAGTAGTAAATAATAAGCAACAAATCTACAAGAGAAAAGAAGTAATGATAAAGAACAATTTATTATACTACCATTGACCTCAGAATAGTGTTTCTCTAAGTTTTAGAGGTATAAATGCCAACATACGGCATCAGCAGAAACTCTCTAAATTAATTATCTCTGAAGAGAACATTTTTATCCTAAAGACTTCCCTTTACTCAAAGCATTAAGCAACACTATTCTTCCAACACTTGCCATAAATTATTACTTTCCACATCACTGGAAGTACAGAGGCAATAGCTTTAGCTGAAATATTTTGGAAGGAAAAAGGGAATCTCATGGCAAGACTTTGTACTAATGAACACAAAAATTTGGAACAAGTGACCAAAAAAGGTGGGCTAAAGGGGGCATAACCAATATACAGACACACACAGTAATTGTGAGGATCTATTATGGGGAACTTCTGAATCAAAAGGTAGTTATATTAGCAAACAGGAAACCATATGCTAAAAATATTTTGCAAGGGGCACTTGGAATGAGAAGCATGTTTGCTTTATTTAATCGGAAATTTCCGATTACTGCAAAAGTGATATAGTGGACTTGAGTTAATAAGAAAAGCTTTGACAGAAAAGTTCTTTCTTGTCTCATGACAATTTGAGATTTCAGAAGATTTTCTTTTCTGTACTGGAACAAGCAATTTCTGCCCCTACTTTCTCCAAATGAGAACTTTGGACTGGTATATTAGTGACCAAGGTTCCAAATCAAAGACTTTATCCCTGTGCCTTTCGTATCGCCAGTGACTGCCTTGATCTCTTTTATATTAGCTGTCCTCAGGCAGGACTTGATATCATCTGACATAGTTGCTCCACTTCCTACTAATAATTAAAGATTAACTATATAAGGAAGTGAGAGAGAATAAATGGCCAGGTTCAGGTCTCTGTTCAAAGGCATTCATTAATTCATAATGAAAGCCTAATGCATAATTATTCAAAAATAGACACCAATGAATTTAAACACGGGAGCTGAAGTTCTTATGGAAAAAACAGAGACTTAAACTAACTCACAGCTTAACTGGGTGTGCTGATCATCAGATTATCAATTCCATTGGGGTGAGAAATCTAGTCTGACAGATAATCAAGTCCACAGCCCAGTATCTGACCAGAGACTCCATCCTAACATGAGAAGTTTTCCCTGAAAATAGTCCAAGTCATAGCAAGTTTTTGCTTTGATAAGTTAGCGTTATCCCCACACACAATAAAAGATAGGTCCAAAGCATTTTGTAGCAAAATACCCATGCCAATTTTAGTTGACAGTAAATAATTAAGAATACAAAACATATGTAGGGGTAAATGCAATACCAAGAAAATAATTTAAAATTTCCATGTTTTATAGATAACTAACTTTTGGCTTAAAGTGAGACTAAAAGGTGGGTGGGCAGGATCCTATGGCATCATTTGCCTCAGCTTGTATTGAGGTTTACTAAAATTCTTCTGCCAGCATTCTGAGGTCACAGGAAGAAACACATGATAAAAGAGCTATGAGTTGTAGATACCCTGAGGGGAGTGAAGGGCACTGCTTTAACACCTTCTCAGTTGGCTTAAGGACAAAACTGAGCTGGAGTTGGTGGTTGTGTATCAAACTACCATAAAGCCACATAGTGGCATTTCCTCAGCGCTTGGGGAGATATCATCCCATCTTTCACATCCGCTGGCAAGATCCTGCAATTTCACCACAACCCACAACTCCATTAGCAATTTTAAAAGCCACAATAGAAACTTTATTACATACACATATCACATCTCCAGCATAGTGGCTCTGCATACATATATAGGCATAGTGACTCAATATAAATATACAGGTTTTGTGTGTTATATACACGTTGCATAATTACCAGAAATGAGGTAGCCTGTGGTAATAGCAATATTCAGTTTCACAATTGAAGGGTCACCCCTGTAAACACACCAAAAATACACAGTTACAGCCTTTATAACAAGGTAATTTGCAAAGGACATACACATATCAAACACATAATATTTGTCAGGTCACCTTATTCTTTGCCCTTCAGTAAGGCATTACAAGATTTGGTTAAGGAAGATCCTAGTCATGAAAAGGGATTCCTTTTCCACCCAGATACAAAGACATCTACTAACTACCCTAATCAGGATTACCCCTGTTTGGGGTAGAGACAGCCCCAAGAGCCTTGCTTAGCGACTAGAACTGAAACCCAGCAAGTACTCTGAGCTGGCTTCTCTGGGAACAGAGGATAGAAGAGAACAGCCCAGGCAATGTCTCTCAGCACTTTAACTGACACTCTGCATCTCCATTTCTGTTCTTCTGCCAGTGTAAAAACTTTGTTAAGAATGACAAAAATATCTTGCTCAGCTGGCGCTTTCCAAATTCATAGCAGGATGGATGCTTATGTGTATAAACAGAGTAGAAGGAGACATGAAACGAATTATTTGCCAGTTCTTTGGAGACAAGGAACCTTTGAGGAGAAATGCTTTTCAGAGTAGTTTCACACCTTCTGTCCATTCCCTTTTGGTGTGAAACATTCAGCAGGCAAAGCTCTTAGTAGCACACACACAACTTCAGTTCCTCTAGGATGTTCAACAAACCCAAACTTGTGAATACAGCTCAAAAAAAGGGAAGCATCCACATTACAGCAAGTAACATTTGTTCTTTCCTCCACTGTCTTCTGTACACTCCTACTTAGAGAAGTTTGGTAAGCAAATCTCTTTTTCTTGGCACTTTTTTTTAACTAAGTTGTGCATCTAATCTAGATATGCTTTCTGTAAGTATGAATTCAGCTTCAAGCCACAGGTCTACAGATTTATAAAATGTGGACTGCTCAAGACAAGCTATGAAAGCAATTTTTGTTGTAAACCTTTCAAGAAAAAGGAACGTAACTGTGCTTACAGCTACCTCCAATACAAAGTCTACCTCAGCTAGAAAGCAGTAAAATGCTATTACTTAGCTATTACTTTTTAATCCTATTGGAATGAAGCAACGGAAGAGATTTCCGGTATTATTACAATCTGTTTGCTAAACTTTAAGACTTTCTTATCATCTAAAACTAACCGCATCCCTGAGTGAGAGGGTAGCTTACAGGAAAATAGAAGGACTTACAAAACCAGAATTCTGCTGTTAGATGAGGAAAAACTTTACCAGGAAAGCCTGGAGCTCACTCCATCTCTTAAGACTGGCCATAGAGGCTCTCTTAACTACAACTTGAGACAGGATCATTTTCCCATGGCTTCAGAACCTGGCTTCATGAGCTACGTAGGTTGTGGGCCGAGTGCTTCTTTAGGTGCAGCTCTCCTGAAAGTCACAGCTAGACACAGAGCATAGACAGATGTGTTCTCACAACTTTAGCAGAAACACTTTAAATAGTTACAGCCCATGAGAGCTCCCAGCTGCAGTAGTTACAACATCATAATCAAACTTTTAAGTGCTCCCAACACACTGTAGCACATCATCACCAAGATTGAGCCTGCGCTCAAGAACCTTCATATTCTTCTCCAGGGAAGATGCAAAGGACTATATGAAATTGGTTCCTTAATATTGGTAAACATGACTTAACTGAATGAGACAAGGAACGATTGACTTCCCTTTGTTCTTTGCATGAGAATGGTCACCTTGCAACAAACCTTCTCCAGACTTTCTAAACTAACACTTCAACAACATATATGACTGCACTGCCCATCTGTCACCTCCTTTCCAGAACAGTCCATGTTAGAATCCCAAATTAATCTCAATTAATGGAAAACTTACAATTTAGTCTAAATCTTCTAGATTTCCTGATCAGTCTCCTTGAACAGGAAGTGCAATGGAGCTTATGAGCCCTAATACTTGCAGCCTAGTTTTGATGCAAGCAAGAGCCAGGAGTGACAAACAAGGAGTGACTGGAATAAGCAAGAGGGAAGAGCTCTCTCTTTTGTGATTACTAAGGAGGTATGTGTGGCAAAGGAATTACACACCAACATGCACAAGGCAGAGGTAACAAACTAAAGTCCACATGAATGACTCTATTCAAACTTCTTTGCAGACACAGAGTCATATAAAAAACTAATCAAACATCAGACTTCAAAAAGTGTAATGGCTGTAAAGCATACCGTCATATGAAAAAGTCTGCTATTCTGTGAAGCTACAACTTAATTCACTTACTTACATCTTCTCCCGCTCCTTATCTAATCTCTACCACCTCCACATTTTCTACTGTGTGATTCTAACCACCTCAAAAACAATTTCTACATCATCTATTATTAGCTAGTCTGTATTATATAAAGAAAAAAAAGTCAAAGTGTTACAAGAAGTCCTAGACCATCAAAAAAGGTGTATGTACACAATGCTAATGCTTCCCTGTAACTTATCAATGCTCCTGTCTTTATTATCCTTTGTTAGGATCTATCGTACCTAGTTTCAGGCATTACCTGCCAGTAATACCACATCCTCTTTCCACTGAGCCCAAACTATTAGCAGCAGTCCTGATCCCTTTCAAGACATATGAGTATCATTACCACCACGCATTTAAGCTTTGCATGAACCCAGAAGTTAGGCTGACATACACAGAGGCTCAGAAATTGTGATTTTCCATTACAGATAGATACACCTTTAAATGCCACAGAAAAGAACTGATTGGATACTGTCATACAGTCAATGACTACACAAAGATGGTGGCAATAACCAGAGGGAAAGAGTGCCTGTGTCAAAATCTTCCTAGTAGTCTAAAATCAGAGCATCTGTGTAATGTTTTCAGGCTACCTGGGCTAGAACAGTGCAAAAAAGCCACGTGCAGGATTTCTGGACATTTACTTACAAACTACTGAAACTAGATTCACAAATGTTTCTTTCACTGTTAATAAGAGACTCCTGCAGAAAGGCTTATGCATCCTTCACATCTGTAAATGACCAAGTCCCACATCTTATGCCTGCATTTCAAAAGGGCGTTAGATTTCCAGAGTGAGCAGCCTTGCAACAGTCCATCTGGCATTTGCCATATAATTTGGTTTTTTTTCCTCTTCAGTCTTATTCAATTAAAATCAAGACTACAAATCAATGTTAAGACTTAACGTACAGCTAAGCCATAAAACAAACTGAAAAAAAAAAAAAGTTACAGCTCTACATGGTCAGCTAAGGCTTTAATTACTGTGTACCAGGAACCAATATGATATATGGGGGAATGCATAAACTAATGATAGCCATCTCATTTTTTAAGAGTAATGTAGAAGTCAACCTCAGAAGAAAATGTACATCTGCAAATTCTGACAATTCTGGCTTCACTGGCAAAAGAAAGTGTAACACAAAATTGTATTTTATTCACAGGCTGCATACAAGTCCTTTTAAAGCCATGGGTAATATTATGTTCGGTCTTCCTTTGCACTTAATCACTTGTATGAACATGTATTTGAATGATTGCAACTGCTTTAAATTCACTAAGTGGCACTTCATATATTTTAAAAGTATTAGTTTAATAACTAAAAATACTGATTTCCACATCTAGAGTGTTCTGTGCACTTTTAATTGACAAATTCCTGAAACCACTAAGATAATTTTGGCCAAGAAACAGTTAACAGAAACACTGCCATGAAATGAACCTGAAGCTTTGATTTAAAACATACAGATTAGATGTAATTCCACTAGATTTTTAAATAAATACATAGCCTTCCTTACTTTACCAAAAGTAAATAAAACCACTGATAGTAACCATTGTAAATGTATGCAAACAGAAGAAACTATTTAGAAGCAGTCGTAGAAATAAAAAAAAAAAAAAATCCCCCAAAGGCAGATGGATTCTGTCTTTTAAGGTTTGTGGGGTTGGTTTTTTTTTTGTTGTTGTTGTTGTTTGGTTTTTTTACATAATCTAGGATGCTAAGGCTCCCTAAATAAGATTAAGTTTTCAAAGCAGTATACAAAAATATCTAACATAACTTTTCTCAAGCTTACTAAGAACAAAAAAGTGGTTCAATTACTACTTAATTTTCATTTTTCCTGGAATTATACCAGGAAAATTTAGTAAATGTGAAGACAATTTATTTATCATCACGAACAGGCTTTTATTTCTGCCTTTCATGACTTCTTTCATACTGTTTAGAACAAGGTATACTTAAACAAACCAGGATAAAAGCTTCTCTCTGATAAAGCTCACCACAAACACACTGTTATAATAACATGCTGCTTTTCAACATGGTTAAGAGATCTCATAAGATATTCAGACTGTATTTGGTCTCTCTAAAGATACCACAATACAATGAAAAAAAATCCAAAACAGCCAACAATTTAATCATATATCTCTACACACAGAAGAGGCCAATGTTGCCTAAATTTGTGTCACAAATTAGTGTAACATTTATTGAAGCCACTTAACAAGTCAGTGGCAGAGAGCTTCAAGCACCCAATCCTGTCTAGTCCATGATGCATTGTCATTAATTTACAGTATCAAAAAAGCAGAACAAGCATCAGATGTTAAATTTATGTAAGTTTAAACTGATTCACAGTGGTGTCCTTTGACAGGGTTAAAAACAACAGTCTATGATAGAAATATGAAATGAAACTTAAACTCTTTAGTCTTCAGGAAAAAGATGGCCTCTTCCTTCTATAGGGAAAGAGTTCCAGAAGCTAACAAGTGAAATGTCAAAACAATAGCAATCTATAATTAATTTAACTAAAATGAAGGCATCTTGTTCTTCCTCCCTCAAAAAAAGTGTGAAACAAAACAATATAACTAGAAATCAAGAAAAGATAAGCTTAATATAGAATATTTTGTTAACTAGAGAAAATATTAAAAGTCCATTTATTAAATATTCCTATTGCTCGTGAAGATGGCACTTGAAACTTTCATGCTTATTTTAAAACCAAGATCGATAGAAGCTTTATCAGAGGTGGAAATACAAACATCTTAATTTCTCAGCATAGACATATATATTTTATACATATAATAGGACACTCCAGCTTTTTCACATGCACACACTCTCTCTCTCCAGACCTGCAACACCGTTTTAATTTCACTTTAAAATTATTACAGTAAGTAGCACAGTTTCAGTCATGCTGACGTAGTTACACTCCTGGTTCTATGCTTCAGTAATTTAATATGCTTTTTCAAATCAATTGCTTATGTTTTCTCTATTCCGCTTCACAGAGACACAATGCACTAAGACATTAATACTGACAAAATAATTTGGAATTATCAAATAGCGCAGACAAAAATGGACACATTATAACTGCATATTTTATGGAAAATGAAACAATTACTTCAGTAATTAATAGACTGAAGGATTAATTTTTTCCTTCTCAATTACGTTATCTTATTGTGTAAGCACAACATATATGTAACATGCCTTACCAGAGACGGTCAGCATTAACAGCATCATCGTACAACAAAATATATAGGCAAAACCCACCAACCACCAAGGCATGGAATGTGGACACTGTCCTGAAAAAGAGATCACAGTCACAAGGAGGTACTGCCATTCGCCTTTACGTACTGTGCTTAAGGTAGGGTGTTTCCAAAGACATTCTCAACTGCGTCCAGATACCTCTGTGGAAGACAATCACCTCTTCTTTACGCTACATCCAACCACTTTTACAATGACAGGTGGGGAAAAACAGTCAAAAAGAAGGAATCTATCAGATTGGGGTGGGGGCGGTGGTTAAATAGAAAGTAGGGTCTTAAAGCAACTGAGATATACATTTTCCTCCAATTATATCATATATTAATGAATCCTTAAAGACAACATGACATCCAGTTCTCTAACAAACACCATATTGTCCCACTTGCTGGAAAATCTATATGTGTTTCATATTCAGATTGGTCCAAGAGTCCTGCAGCAGTTGGTTTCTCCTTTCAGGCACCGAATTAATAAATGACCCATAATAAATCTGCCAAGTTCAGGTTTTGGAAAGAGGGGCATTAAATGAAAAGTCCTATCAAAGACAGTTTCAGAAAGAATTTCTAATGCATTTGAAGCAGATTTTGGTTTTCAAAGAGAAAACTTGCATAACAAAAGGTTGTAGCTGAATGTCTGAGGTGTAACAGCTACAGGTTCACATGAGCTAGCAGCTGTAGCTTTATTTTATACTCCTCTTGTCCTAGATAAAGTCACAGTAATCAGAGAGTTGCCTTGTCCATGCTTGGGTACTAAACACTTCCTTTTCCAAAGACACCAGTCTCAAATATACAGGCTGCATGCACACTGTAGATAAACTCTGAATGTTAACAAGGACTTAAAGAGAATCACCTATTTAGAGAGGCCCCGACAGGGTTTCTGCCAACACACAGGCCAGGGCCATTCCTGCCCTTTTGAGTTCACATGTATTCTTGGAAGGTAGAACAATGCAATGGGCACGGGTCCACACTGTGTAACCTTGTTCCTCTAGCCATGGGTTTAACACGACTATAAACTGCACCTACTACTGTGTAGCTGCTGGCTGCTTTCACACTTTACAGTGCGACTAGTAAGAAAAAAAATTATGTGCCAAAATAGCTCTACTGAATTGTGGATACTGTTTGAAAGATGAGAACTCTAAGTTAGATGCTGTGTGATCAGAAACACCTCTGCACCACATTCACAGCATTAACAATATGCACACAAACGTATAGATGCTTTTAGTTATTAGTCTTGTCTTTTTACATCTTGAATACATGTATTTGGAAGTCATTAATATTTTAAATGGGCATGTCACTCTTAAGAGTCTAAACTCTACCATTCAAGATTTGAAGTAAACACCTTACTTCCTGTGGAATATTTTGCAAAGAAAGAGTAGGTTATAATCCCTAGTCTGCTTCCAGAAGCTCTGTTATCATCTATTGGCATTAAAAGATTCTATGACTTTTCATAAAAGAAGTCTTTATTTACAACTTGTTTAGAGTGTCATCATGCCATTTTCAGCAGTTTTTTCAATAACGTTCAAAAAAAAGAATGGCAATTAATATAATATGAACAGCCAAATGAGATGGATGAGAACATTTTCTAACCATTATAGCACAGGCTGCTTTTTTTTCTTCCTTTTTTTAACAAAGAAAGAAGAATTAGTTATCAGAATTTTAATTATAATTAATGGGTTTTAATTAAAATCTCTACTCTTGCAACACAGAATTAACAGAGAGCTAGGAACATTGCTTCCTTTTTAAAACAAAGCATGGCATACAATATTAGTGTTTGAGAAATACCTGGGATTTTTGAACTTTAGGAGAGGATAATGCTGAAAGAAGTAAAATTTGTCCTAGAATATAGCTCATTAGTTTACAGTTGCAATTTGTCTCAGGAGTGGCTGTTTATCCAAACCTTAGTGTTTAGCATACAAAGTATACACGAGCACAGCATTGGCAGGGGGCAGGGGGGGAGGGAGAAGAGAGAAGGAGAAAAGAAAAAAAAAAAAAAAAAAAAAAAAAAAAAAAAAAGGCATATTTCCTCCTTAACTCTGGACTTTGAAGTTTCTCCAAAGAAGAGGGGACAGAAGAAGGGAAACAGTGCAAGACTCCATTTTAATATGGAATTTAGGTCAAGCTATCAAGCTCAGTACATTTGCTTGAAATTACTAACAAAGCCTGCATCCTTTAACTCCTCAATAGACTGCACAGAAAAAAGTTGCACTGATAAGTTGCATACTTATTCCTTTATTACTGATTTTTTTCCACAACTGCTTAATAACAGTACAAATGTATATCGCAGAAGAGGTGACAGAAATTTCTGTACAACGAATTAAAGAGTTATTCTACATCTGTGTCGAAATATAGTTTTTAACTCAATTTAAGCATCTGCATACTTAAGATTCCAGAAGCAATTACTTTATTGGTTCTTAATTCTTGGAAGGTTAGAATGAACAAACTGACAGTTTGGAAAACACAGTCCAGTGCTGCAGCTCAAATGCTTGATTACAAAACCCTCCAAGCTGTAACAATATATTTTCAATGCTACAGCTCATTTCAGGCAGATGCCCTCTTCCAGACCCAGCTGAGCTGATAAAAATGCATAACCATGCTCTGTGCCAGTTTCCTTCAGGACTGCCAACAGAACCATTTGTGTAGCACTCCCTACACCAGTTCAATATAGGACAAAATAACAAATATCTACTTTTCAATCATTTAAGCTAACCCAACTCATTTTACTGGGAAACAGTAACTTCCTCTACCTGCACAGCTGTCTGCAGAGTACATATACATCCATCTACATTCTCTGAACATACAAGAGACTCTTTGGGGTGTCTCTTCATTTTGGTGAAACACTGCAGTGACGAGGCAGTTTGACAAAACACTGTTTGGTCAGCAGAGTTCAGAGTCAATCTTGTATAGAAACACAAGCACAGTTCACCTTTCTTTCACTTCATGCCCTCCTCAGGTATAACATCAACAAGCTGTTGATGAACCCTGCTTTGTGTTTCATGCCTTCGAACTCCAGAACTGAATGTAGCACTATGTGCTAACATCTACATACTGCTGCCAGCCCTGAGAAAAAAATGTGGAAGTTAAAAAAAAAAAAAAATAAAAGAGGTCACAGTCTGGAGTGCCGTATCATTGAGTAATTAAACATCTTACTACGAATTAGCCCAGATATTACAGAGCAGCTCATTTCCAGCACACTTGTGATGTGTGAAACAATTCATATGCTATTATGCAAAGCACCACAACTTTGCATAGTGCTACCAGGCATGGCATATGTTCTCAGAAAGCCTATTATGCAATTCAAGGGTCACTTGATGTGGCTTAGAGACAAAAGTTCAGCTCCAACACGACAACAGTTTAGTTTGGTTTCCCTGTCTGCCTCTATTGTCGACTGCAACAGAGATAAGCCTAAGCTGCACTGATACCACAAACTGGCATCCTACAAAGTTCTTCTGGCAGACAGGTAATTATTCAAAGATCGAACTGAAATTAAGATAGTGCCTTTAAGTACACTGCAAGTGGACATTTGCCAAATGGAAGGGCAAGACTATTTGAGTTGCTAATGCTGCCTAGAACAATGGAAACAACTTTAAAAGTATCCACCTGATACTTTTAAACAGCACCAAGGAGGAACAGTGATATGACTAATGCATTGTGAGATCAGCAACAGTCATACAGTATTCATTTTTGAGCTTCCAATTTGAAAAACACCTGAAAAATATTTTAAGAGTGTAATAGGCTACTCAAGCACAAAGTTATACTGTGTTAATTCATTTCAAACAGAGAAACTCGGGCACTATATATACACCCTTTCAGAGCAGTTTAATCGCAAAAAAAAAAACCAACCCTCAGTGATAATCCCATTTGCAATTACTACCCTACACTTCCTTTACAGCTTAAAAGAGAGGAAGGCACCCAGGAAAGGTACACAGGGTTGAACAAGTTTCTAACAGTGCTCTGTCTGAGAAGACAAGTGTAATGCAGGTGGATCCATCCCAGTGACTGAACTGCAGAAACACCAAGGGTGTGAGGAAAGTTAGACTGAGTTTCCACACCTCCTTCCTGAACGTGCACCCTGTCTGTCATAGCTTTCCCCTCTTCTTCTTGCAGTGTCCTTCCCCACCAACACACAGATGAACCTGTCTAACCCTGCCTCACTCCAGTACCACACCAAAGACTCATCAAAACCCATAACGTATTTAAAACAGGGTGTAGTGTAGCAGCACTGGGAGAACAGAGAGCAATCTGCTTTGCACCCAAAAGCATGACCAGAGACACACTACCATTTAGCTCATAGAATAAATTGGAATACTTTTGATTTTCATGTATGTTTGGGGGAAGGGAATTTTGTACCTCCTTTCTTTACTAGAAGTGTCACAGAGAAGCCATTTAAAATTAATCCCCTTTACCTTATTATTTCTCACCAGTCACTGTTTTCTTTTTCTACTGACTTTCACTTGGACATCTAACTGTCTAACGCAGTGTTTAATGTATAAGTGTTTGTAAAGCTATGTGTTTAAGAAGGGGCCTCAGCATTTTACATTTGGAATTTACGAAGTGCCCAGAACCATCCCTCTAATCTTTACAGATGTTTAACTATAACATTTTTTGCAGTTTTATATATATACACTCAGGTGTTTCAGATGTTGACAATTTCAGGTCGTTCATTAGCTGTGGATTGTTTTGAACACTATACCTTGAATTCCATTCAATCTTCCTTTTTTGGCTGAGATTGTTAAAACCAGGTGTTATTCGTGCTGACACCCAAGAACTTAAAACATGGAACAGGAGCTGAAATATGGTAAAACTGGCAACAGCAATGCCAATAGTCAGGTTGCTGAAGGAAGCCATTATTCTTCAGCCTGTGAAGAGAAGCAGAAGGTAATTTCAGTCCATTCTCCATTTAACTACATTAAGCAGCCACAAAGTGGTTTTCACAGCTAACTTACCAACCAAGATATTATTCACTAAAAGTTTCATCCTGTTCAACATTTCTATTTAAGCCTTAATAGTATAAAAGTATCCCCAAACTTTGATATGTAAAAGTTGTATTTCAGGGTTTTTTTATTTCCATACTATACCTTTTCGTTGCCTAAAGTCGCATATATTTTATCTGCACAGGAAGGGCAGGGAGGAGCACTGACCAGTGCGACCACCGGCTCAGAAGCCTCCACTCCTGTCCCAAGAAGTTAAAAGCTAAACCTGTTCTCATTCACACCAGTTTGACTGCTGCCGACAAGTTTTTAAAAAGCAACAATGAAATCAGATAAGCATCTTAGAGAAATTTTCAGGTCAGCCTCAGGAAGTAATAAGTTTGTATACTTTAAAAGAACAGTAGTTCTCAATTTGCACTTTGTTCACAGTTGAGGGCTTCTCTGTGATAACGCATAGGCTATCGTATTGAGCTTTTTTCTTCTCCACGTGAAAGTCTAAACTTCACACAGTTTCAGAGCGTGCTGAAAAGCGTCCTATCATCAGAGCTAATGCATTGTTCAGATGCTGGATGTTGAGCTATTTCATAAGGCCTAAATAAATAGCTAAACAATTCCAAACTTAAGCGTCAGTCTCTCTAAATACTTCAGTCATTTCTCCTGAGTCGCCAGTATTTTGCAAGAGAGAATGATATTTTTCCTGAAGCCACAAACTTCTGACATACATCTCTAGTTTGATGGTGTCGTGAAGTGTTTTATATTCCAAGACTAACAAAGGTTACAAACTCATAAAAAGTCAATTTGTATTAAATTGAACAGAAGGGGGGGGGGGCAACTTGCCTTATTTAAGATATTTAAATAATTATTTTAATAGTCATTTAAATAACTGCTGTCACTTATTTTAGTTTTACTGAAGAAAATATCTATAAATAAAATGAAGACTTAGAGGCTAGCATAATTTGATGTTACTACAACAACCTAAATGGTCAGCAAAAACTGATGCAACTATATAATATACTTGTGTCCACCTTTATTTCACATGCATTATAGAATGAGGGAATGTGTCTTAGATTTTTGAAATTATATCTGCCTTGCAGATGGAAAGAAACTTGAACTTCAGGGTGGAAAAAAAAAAAAAAGAAAAGTTCACCAGTTACAATAACTTTTTAAAAAATTAGGTACAGTATTCCCATTTGGTGGTATAAATGGTGAGTATATTGAAACACAGTTTGCACTTAAACTTAGAACTTTAACAAAAGGTGCATTACGTAGAGATCAGGAAAAAATACTTTTGTCTTCAAAGATTTAGAAGCAGAAGGTTCAGTGATCTCAAACTGTTTCCCCTCTTCCTTCCCCCCCACCCCGAATTGAAGAGTTATAAAGAAAGTAAATCATCTCAAAACTTTCTCTGACTAGTACCCACAGTAAAAGCTACAGCTATATAAGCAAAATGCAGGACAAATAAGAGCAAATTCGCTGAGTGAAGCCTGCATCCATATCATATAGATTTCACGTGTTTACTTCAGACCAGCTTTAATCCTGTCCTAGGGACTCCACAGTTGTTAGATCGTATTTGATGTGCTCTTCAGGCCCATCTTCCGGCTCAGTTTAACCCAAAAGGAATCCAGCTGGCATGCTCTGGGACATGCAACACAAACCAAAGGGGCAGCAAGTGGGGGTGATCAGAAGATTCAGTTCGTAAGTGCATTTTAACTCCAAACTAAAATTTTGGTGTACGCACACTGCAGTGTATAGCAACAAACTCTGGTTCATTCTAGTTGTTTATCTGATGACCTGTTCTAGTTCAGCAGCATACTCTTCTTGCATACTTTTTAATGTTGGTCTACCAAAACTTCCAGTTTCAAATACTATCCTGAATATTCAGCATTCTCTCAAGTACTTTTAACACTGTTCTCCACATACTTCTCCATTTGCCTTCATTGACCAAGAAGATACAAAATACAAATCAAGTTTTATGTATTTTTGCACAGTTGAAAGTACTACTGACAATAGGGTTTAAGCCTAATTTTCTAAAACTTTTCAGTTTGAAGGAATAAAACAATCAATTCAATATTATATCTTCCAGTTTAAACCAACTGATAAGCACTGTATGGTGCCCATTCCAGATTGTCCTGAAGCCAAAACTTGATTATTGCATCATGTAATTTGTAGTAAGCAAGTCCTCTCTTGGACCACGTAAGGAAAAAAAGGCAAAACAAAACACCAAAACAAGCCACACAACAGTTGGTTTAATTCCTACAGTGCGTGAAGGAAGCCAAAATGCATGGTGAAGACAATTCTCTTCAGAAAAATAGCAAAGCCACTGAACATCAATCACACCTACTTCATCCTTCTGACTAAAATACAGCAATTCTCATGATGCTACCAACTGTATTCATCTGCAATGACTACAACCAGTACCTCTGAGTTTCAAAGACACTGACATAATCTCTCGGACAAAAGAAATCCATGTTTTGTTTTGTTGCCTTAGCACCAGAAGATTTTATTAGATAAGTAATGTTTGAGTGCGTGACAGGTGTTCATTTTAGTACAGGAGATTATGGAACCAAACAAAAAGCCTCTCAACCATCCCTTGCAAGAAATGAATTAGAACAATTAATCTTTTTCTAAGGAGCCTATACATGGAATTCATTTTAAGAAAAAGCAGTTGCATGGAAAGTGCAAGATCTGACTCTCAGAAGTATTACGTACCTATGCCTCTCCGCAGTTTTAGCAGCAAGTACAGAACCATGATGCCAGTGAGGGAGAAAGGTATGATGGCAGCAGAGAAGAAACTAGTCACTCAGCCACTGTGGTTGGTCTCACAGATACTCACAAGGGTTTTGCAAGACTGATTTCAGAAGGTGATTTCATATATGCTTATCAAGAGGCTGGTTAAGTACATTAAGTATGAGGTCCAGGAATAATTTAATATTTTACTTAGGCAAATTAAGAGTGCTGTACTTCAATTCAATTCAAGGACTAGGTATAAACATAGTGTTTCACATGATATGGAAGAATAGTACAGCTATAAACATCTTCTCATGTGTCTAAGTTGTTTTCAACTATATCCTGTTTAACATGAAAATTAACTGTTATTTACCAGATTTTATTTAAAAGAAAAATCATTCATGTTGTTGAATCAAAACTTATCACTTAAAAGAAACATAATAAGCTTCTGATGACATATGATTTCTTTGCCCTGAGGACAATAGCCAAAGTCAGTAAGTCAAAGGTAGCTTCAACTACACTGTGGTTTTCTGCCCCAGTGTCTTCTTATTGCTGTCCAGCAAAGCCTGACCAAGATACAGAACTTCATGGATTATATATGAGCAGACACTTTATCCCCCAAACTGCATAGTCATTGATTACCATTCAGTCATCTGATCATTTTTGAGCTAGTGGAAGGCTGGGTGGGGAGGGAGGGTTAGTATAACTACTTTCTAATTCAGGGAAAAAAAAAAAAGTACTATATCCAGGTTGGGTCTTCACCATTAGTTTTTTCAGCAGTAGTCTTTTCCTGGCATAACCAAGAATACTGTCTTAACCATTCAGTTAGACAGTAATTACAAGTGATCAGAACTTTTATCTTGCAGCTTTTCAATATAGTCTTTAGGTAAATAAGTATCAGCAAATACTTAAAACTAACAATTCTAGTATGGTCTTGGTTACACATGTCTAGCAGAGTATCAAATTGCTCTATTGGCCTCAGTAGTTTTGTAAAAGCTAATAACACAGCTCATCAGTCATGCTCAGTAAGAGCTGAAAATACGCTCTCTTCATCTGCTATTAACATGCTGTGGTCTTTCAGCAATTCTGTTTCTACTTGGAATTTAAAGGAAAAAAAAAAAAACAAACAAAAATACTAAGACTCAACATTCATTCACCCCCAGTATGAAACCGTTATGAACCTCTGACAGAAACAAGTCAGCACTTAACTGAAAGAGGATAAAGGAGCAGAAGAGTTACCAAGCATTGTACCATCAGTGGCATTTAGCATTTATGTTCTCCTCATTTCACTGTTTCCGTATCATAAAAATAAGAAATGCAACTGTATAGCCACAAGACATAGTAAGGAGGTGCAGAGGAAGGTGTAAGGCCCACAGCCCTTACTTTCTTCAAGGCTGGATTTCAAGATGAGTTGGATCAATTTCCAAAGAAGATTACACCCTAAAGCTGCGAGCGATACCAGGACATCTCATTCAGCCCTACGCTCTCCTGATCTGTTTAAAACTGAAAGCCAAATCCAATCGTTGTAAAACTTCCCACGCTGATCTGCAAAGAGCGGTGTGGGACTACTAACTGCTTGCACATTTTATAATAAGCCTAGCAATAAAACATCTGCAGTGCTTGAGTTTTGCTGTGCTGTTTGTTCTGAATGGTAGTTTCTATTGCTCCAATTAGATTAGATGTACAGCATCTGATATCTTACTTAGTCGAGTAAACAGCATTAAGGAGACACACAACAAAATTCAAGCTACTCCCAGCTGAAGCCATTCCCTTTGCCATGTAAGGCTGCTCGCACCCCAAACTCCACTTTGCTTTCTGCTTTTTAAACACCAAAGCAACTAGCAGATTAGGCACGCTGTTTATAAAGACAGGGTAAAGGGAGTGAGCTGTGAGCTACGGTAACGTCTACCTACATCATCAATTTCCCCAAACCTGCAAGAAGTTTGCAGTCGGAAAGCAACAGGGATGGGAAAACCCCCAGACTCGGCGGAGGCACCGAGGGCAGGGGCGCGGAGGGACCCGAACGGGCTAACTCCCGAGCAGCGCCGCGCCAACGAGAAGCGGCCGGGCGCTCCCCCCGAGCCGGGCATTACCTAGCTTTCCCCGTCGGCCGACGCGCCCGCCGTTCCCACCGTGCCCGCCCGCGGCGGTAGCCCCGGACGAATGGCTGGCAGGCAGCCCGGCTGGCTGGCTGGCTGGCAGTCGCCGCACACCCCCGCCGCGCTCGCTCCGGCTGCGGCCACCCGCTGCCGGGGCGACGGGAGGAGGGGGACGGCCGCTGTACTTTGCGCTGTCAGAGCGGCGAACGCCGCCGGTTGCGGCCCGCGGCCCCCGGGGGCGGCGCCGCGCGGGGGACGGCCCGC
>VXBL01005000.1:31733-86559 GCA_013400195.1 Aramus guarauna
TGGGCAAACGGCCGCGCAGCAGCGGCGTTCGCTAAACCAAATAAATAGTCCGGGACCGTCCTTAAACTCCTCGTCAGCGCAGCGCTAAACGCTGCCGCTGTAACGGCGCAAAGAAGCCACCGCCCGTGCGGGCAGGGCGGCGGGCAGGAGGGAGCCCGCGGCCGGCCAACGTCCCGCCGGCCAGCCCGGTACCGCAGCTGCCATCGTGAGCCTCGGAGCCTGCTCGCCGCCTCTGCGAGCTGCCAGAGCCGGTGCCTGTGTACCGCGGGTCCCCAAACGCTGCTAAACGCACACGGCTACGTGTTGGGGGAGCAAAAATTCCTGTTAGGTACAGCATCTCCCCTTCCAACACCGTTTTAGTCGCTATGCCTTTCATTTATATACCGCCATTGTCTAAAATGTATCACGGGCAAAATGCTGATGTGACTGTTCGTGCCCTAGGAATCCATTTACTCACTCCTTGATAGCACTGCACAGCACAGGATCATAAGTAACACGCCCGTCATACGGAGAATAGGTATTGCTGATACTTGCTGGTTTTTAAATTAAATGCTGTGATTTTTGTCAAAGTATTTTTGGGTTTACATTTTTAAACTGCTGTATAGTATTTAAAAAGAGAAGCAAAATTATGTTGACAAAGTTAACTATTATGATGATGAATGGACTCAGTTTTTTACTAACTAGAAAGCGTAATGGTCAGGACTCTGTTCCTCCTGGCATGCTTCTGCTATCATACACATCCTAAACCACCTCAACTTTTCTTTTCCGTTAAGGATTCCTGATCTTTCAGATCAATAATTTAAAAATTCTCTCTCAAACATCATAATGTTGAAGGTATTCATATATATCTCACACTAGATATAGCTGCGGCTGACAAAGAAATCGTCTACCCCAACTCTGTACACTAATCTCTCTTGCAAGATGTCTCCCACGGCAGGAATGCTATGGCTTAAGCCTGAACAGAAACTGATGCTGGCTTGCCTTCATCTAAGAAATACAGAAACTCAGGTAGTGATTAATGAGGCATTGAGCCATTCCTGCTGTAGAAACACTAATCTGTAGGAGGTGGGCAGGGCGCACCGCCAACATCAGTAACTTTCAAGCCATCTTGGCTTAATCCATTGCTGAACATAAATCAGCTGCCGGGTAAGTGCTTGTGTAAACATCAGAACTACTGAGGTTGACTACCTATGGACTTGTGTCTATGGTTAACCAGCTTTTAAACTGAGTTTTGTTAACAAAATTCCACAGAACATTCTCAACTGCGTGAAAGAGGAGATCCCATTCCTGCTTGCAATCTTCTTCCATTCCAGAAATGAACAGATGGACAAGTAATGACAGCAATATCATATCACCACAATTTCTGAGTGAAATTGGGATAAAAATGTCATCTTTTACTCTGTTGTCATATCATTTTATTCCTCATATAAAGGAAGACTTCAACCTATTTTCTATTATGTCTACAGTTTTTAGCGAAACAGAACTGCCACTAAAACCTAAAACTGCACAGTGGGATCATAAACCACTTTCAAGATGACATAAACTGTAAAAATTCTAAGAGAATTTTTTTCTTCAATAATTCACCTCCTGAAGAACAGTCCTCACTTTTTGCTTAACCCAATATCACAGATTTTGAAGTTTATACATACTCCTTGCCCCCTTAAGTTGTAACAACTATGACAACAGTCTTCCATACGGACAAGCAGTGGACCTCCGGGGTGGCAGAGGACCCACGGTGGCAGTGAAGGCAGGAATGGCTGTCCTCAGGCCTGCGGGCACAGGCAAGGGCTCTCTCCACTCAAGGTTAAGAGCAACAAGCTCTGGCAGATTTAGCTGCCGTGTTCCAAGATGTTATTTCTCCCAACTGCCTGAGGTCACAATCACTCTAGTAGAGCACAGCAATGTAAGTAGGTAGTTTTTTAATACCGGCCTGTGACCTGGAGTCTCCACTGTAAGAGTGTGGTAATACCTCACAGCAGGGTAAATCAGACAGCTGAGAGCGGTAGTGTCTGAAACTGAACGGGTAACTCTGCCAGAGACCACCTACCAGAGCTCTGAGCCTCAGAATAACGCACCACCGTTGTGCACTTACAGGACAGGGAGCACCTAGGAGAAGACAAACCAGAACCTCCCCAGACCGCTGTGTCAGGCCCGTGTAGCACACAGCCTACCAAACAATTCTTTCGGCCCAGTGCACTGTGTGGGTGAAAGAAACTAGTTTGACCTGCCTCACTGCTCTCTCCTTGGCCCATGACCAGCACGTTGTCGAGCAAGCAGCAGATCGTGACCAGAGGCAATGCCATCTTTCAACAGCTCAGCAACACGTGCTGGGTTGAGCACTGCTGCCTCTGAAGCTGAGAATGGTGATGCACCAAAGATTCCTGGCTGGCACTTAATCTCCATGTGAACATACTGCAGGGTCTCTCAGCTTTTTGATAAAGAGAATGTGAAGATAAAGGAGAACTGGCTATGGGGGTATGAAAGCATTGCAGTAGAATGGAGGCCTATAAGCATGCTTAGGTATGACTACCATTAAGTCCAGGTTGCCTTAGATTGGTGGTCTGTCCTCTTTTCCAACCAGAAATGTTCTCCAGGAAGATTTTGAGAACTGCCTATATATCTGGGATTGTTGGTATCTAATAATCTCATCAGGTTGGATATTACTGCCTACATCCAGCAATCCCAAAGAGATCCTCATGGCAAACACGAGGCCTGTATTGCATATGCAAAGCAATTCCAACAAAACCAAGAGAGCACTCTACCACTCCTACAGACTGTTGCATGAACTTACCACACAATTACTTTGAGCATTTCCAGTAAGTCCTAATAGTGTGAGGCTTATGGTACTTGCATGATGCAACTTGTACACCTATTCCTGTATCAGAAATACAGTAGCCAAAGGGTGGGATAAACAGTCACCAGAGTAGTATCACAGCCAACTGGCTGCTATACAATGACCACAGTTTGGCTTTCACAACTAATACCCCTCCTCCTCACTCCCTTGTGATGTGCAGCCACCATTTTCCAGCAGCTGCAAACCAAAGTTGCCACTGCTAAATGGCAACTGTCAAGAAGTTCCTCAGTAACAAATGCAACCTCTGAAGCCAAGCTTCAGCAGGGAAGGGAAATACAGGCAATGGGCTTGTGAGGGTGAGGTGTAGAACAGAGATTTTGGAATGCAGGGCAAAAAATAAAATTATATTCCATGTCGATAGAGGGCACATATGCTGAAAGACCATAGGGAAGGTAGGGAGGCCATGGAGGTATCACAGTAGCATGGGCAAACAACAGCATAATTCTGTTGGCTTCAGCTGAATCATCTTATTTGCACTACCTAAGAGAAAAATTGGGCTCTGCTCTTCATCTATGCTTTAATTACAATTACACATCTTAGTTATATTGATGAGTTTCAGCTTCATGCCAATTAGGCCCAGGAATTTCATAAATGAGGAGCAAATTCTGCTGAAATGGTGGGGGGTCTGCTAAGACAGGGTGGTAAAAAGGAGGTAACCCAAGAGAAGTCAGCTGAAGTCTGCAGTAATCCATCCTCAGCCAAGTTGTACACACCTGTTTCATACCCTTCTCCTTCTGCAATTGACTTTCAGGGTGGCACTTCAGGTATGGTAAAAATTTGTTGTCTGATGACTGCTTGTAACTCTCACTAAAATCTGTGAGAGGGACGTGACTATGAATAGGAAACTACACAGTACCCTTTCCTAAGTACGCCTATAATTTCAGAATGGTGCTTTCAGAGCTGAGCCTACCTCTGCCAGGAATGAAGCCTTTATCATGGTTGCTGTACTGAAAAGTGAGGCATATGTGAGAAAGGAAAATATTTCTAGAGCATTTGAAAATTATTTCAGTTGTGGTTTTGAACTTACAGAGGACGTAACTAACCTTTCTGTCTGAATTTGACAATTGCAGTAAGAATAGAGTCTTAATGAATGTTTAAAACCTGATCAGTTTATGAAAGGAATTATATAAGATGGTGTAGTAGCAGCAATAGATTGAACTCGGTGACCTAAAAAATGCTTAATTTTATTTCCATCTTTGGAAGTTCTTAGGTCTACCTGTCAGCAGCAGAAGATATTCCCAGAAAATAAATTATACATCTAAGCAAAAATATCATGGAGATGAAGGAATATATGAAAGAGAAAGCACAATTCTCCTTTCACAACACTGTGAATCAAGAGTAACTCCACTGAAGCCAACGAGTTACACTGGTGTGAGTGAGAAAAGAACCAGCTCCTTTGTCTGAAAATTGCTCAGGCCACCCATGGAGTCCAATCACAGTAACTGTAGGCAGCTAATATCACAGCGTTTAATTCAGAAAGCCCAAGACTGAAAAGAGGAGACTGAAAAGAAAGGATCTGAAATTGGTTTCAGCCAAAAAAGCTGAAAAAAATAGCAGGAAAATGGTGAATGGAAAAGGAAAAAAAAAAGATTCCATTTATAAAAAATCCTCTGTCCCACAAAACAATTTGCATAGAAAAAACAGGGTGAATCTGCATGCCTTTTTTTTTTTCCTTTTTTAAACACCCTGAATGTACCCAGTTAACAGTTGCTGAGCTGTATGCTTCCCCGAAGGGAAAGTGTTATCTTCATTTTCCAAACAGCAGACACATTTTGTGTGTTGATGCATATTGTGTTATACCTACTCAGATTGAGTGCCACAGAATGTGAGGCTTACCTTTCCAGCATAGGTCACTGTAACGTATACTGCTACATTTTTAGGTAGCAATGTACTAAAGAATACCTTCATTTTCCCCTGCTTTAGTTTACTTCCTCTAAACACACCTTCCCTTTTTCATCTTAGATTGGTTAGTTTAGTTTTCCTAGCTTCAGTCACCTCCCCATTTGCAATAGCATTTCTGCCAGTGGCACTTACTCTCAGCAATGGAACAAAGGCTTGTTTCTGGAAAGCTGCCTGGTCGCTAACCTCCTCCTGTATCTCAGCCTCCCTTCTTCAGTTTTCTTCCAGTTTTTCTGTCTTCTCCATTTGTCTCTCATCACACACTGTCTCCTTCATCCAGTTACACCTCACCTGCAGCATTACCCTCTCTATTGGTATTATTGTCCTGATTATAACTGTCCAGAAGCTACCGAAGACCTGTAAAACAGCACATTGTGAGTTCATTATGCTGCATTACAAACTGCTACACCGATGCACCATGTCAGCGTTATGACAAAACATCAAACTGCATTAAGACAGATGTGCTGGATATGATCCGCAGAACTCACAGGAATGCCACCTCTTGTTTTGTCTTTTTTCCCAGGTCATTTTGTCTTCTCTTTTTTTCCCGCCTCTCCCACTTTACCCTCTATTTTCTTATCACCTTTTCCTTTTCTGTCACATTTGTTTCTTCCTCCCCACAGACATCCTCCCCTGGCTTCCTTCATTGTCCACCTCACATTCCTCCATGCATTTTCTTTCCTCCTATCTGTCCGCACAAAGGACTGTAACAGAGGCAGCACAGCAGCTCTGTTAAATGTGCTCTGCTCTTTAATAAACAAAGCTGCACCTGGGTGCATCTCTGGGATCAGCAAACTGAGGGTCTAGAAAGCATTCCATTCCCAAAGGCTTACACCAGAGAGCTCTGAGATTAATCTGACTTCTCAGTTCCCTAATCTCCGAGATGGAGCACACAAGAAACAGCAGGAGGAAGCTTGAAACAACACCAGGCTCTTTTCTTCACATGCACATACTTCCTTTTGCCTTGTGCGAGTCGAGGCTCTTAGCAACAAGAGCACTGTAGAATGGGGTAGTGACTAGAATTTGATGATGTCAGAACAGCAGAAAGTGAAAGATGTACTTTGTAATGGCAGACAATTGAAAAGCATGAAATTGGGGCCAAGCAGTGCTAAAACCAAACAAATTATTTCCTAACAATTCAATACTCAAAGGGTCAGAAAGCAATGCTTATTTTAATATCGAACACTTAATTAAAATCAGCATAATTCAAGTAGAGAATAAAAGAGTGCTTGTTGATACTAGGTGTTTTGTTTTACATGATAGCATCAGATTTTCAGGAGGAGCACATCAGGTAAAAAGACAGAGCACACACTTGGGATAGTATCACTCATCTGTATGCTAAAGATAGCTTCTAAGCCTCGCTTAGATCAGTCTCAGCTTTGGCACATGCCATAGCAGCTGCACAGCATTTAACTATGCCTCTTTCAGCACGCACCATGGTGCAGAAAGAATGGTTTACCAAGGTATTTTAATGGCAGATATATTCACCTGAAAAGGTTAAGTAGCTTCTTCAGACTATAGTTTCCTGTGAGTGTCAATGTTTAAGATTTTGCAGAAATTTGTCTATCATTTTTGGTGACTTTTCCATCCTCTGGTGATCTGTGTAAGCCTTGAGGAAACAATGAAGGAAAATTACTTAGCGGCACAAGGAAACAATGAAACCTGGGGTACACTCACATTATATATATCTAAATGCTGTTGAAATCCATCAAAAAACCCTGAATAAGAAAACAAAGAATTGTTTTTCACATGGGTCTCAAATAGATACTCAATAATACTTGTAATAATTATACATTTTTCAGAGAACAACATGATTTTTAAATTGGTATCTCTTAAATATGACAGCTTTTTAATTTCATATTTTGGGATAGATATTAAAGTGGTGTAATACATTGTTTCAAAAGGAAATATATTTTATGTCCTAATTTTGCTAGCTTGGGCGCTCCAGAATTTACTATTAATTTTTATTTCTTTGCTAATAATGTCTTTTAGCAAAGACTCTGCTTCTAGAAGTACTGCTTGTTAACATTGTAATTATTTACAAATTTTGTATTGGCACTATTCTAGCTTCTTACCTAAAGTTTAATTCTTAGTTTCCATTGATATCAGCAGACTCAGTGATTTCTCCCCTTTCTAAAACCTTGACCTGCATCTTATTTCATACAGACAGATTTCTGTGCCTCTCTGCAATTCTAGTCACATGAAGGAGACCATGCTCTGTACCGTAACTTCCACACCTAAGATTTAAGACAGCAGTCGTGGTAAGAAAGATATAAAAAGAGAAGAAACAATACACTTAAATACATCAGTGCTAAAACACAGAACTAAAGCTTACTTTTCAGATCAAGTGAGGAATTTTTTTAGGTTTTCACTTCCAATAACACTATTCAACACCATATACATTTTACCTGGTGAGCAACAATCACTTCGATTGACATACTAAAGTATCCACAAATATGAGGAAAAAAAATGAACACAAAACCCAAGGATAATTAAAGAAAAATACAAAAATAATCCTAATTGTATATGTGATATATATGAAAAAATGCTACAATGAAAGAGTTTCACCATAAAAGTGTATCATGCAAATACTATAAACAGCTTTGAAAAGTCTCTTTGTGAATTGCACCAAATATATTGTGTAATTGAATAAATTGCAGGAAACTTGCATTGTAATATACACTAATTACATCATCTTGGCTTGTTGGGTATTTTCCCGGTGTTGCACATTTATTTTGTTGTACACATACACATTTTGCTGCAAGAATTCCACTGGGACTGCTTAAAGAGCCAACATTTCAGCACCTTCTCATTTGATTTGTTGAATAATGGGTATTGCACATCTGGAGTTCCTCTGGTGATGTCCTCTTTTTCTGCATGGAAATTATGCCCCAGTGGAAACAGGAATCTCCACACTGAAAGTGGGAACTTTCAGATTCAAGATATCTTGGGCAACAGCACCTGCACATATGCAGACCAAGACGCTCTAGTCCAATGCCATGTTCTGCAGTGCACGAGGCAGATGTGTGCTGGACATACTGTACTCCACCCATATGCACGGAGTGTTAAGACTGGACATCTCTGACACACTAGACGTGCCAGACATACCATGCAGCAAGTCCACAATGCTCCGAATTGAACAAATTTGATGCTAGTGTGTATACAGGCCATCTGGGCACTGACCAATCTCTTATATGTCAAGTTATCCTAGGGAAAAATACATGAAGCCAAGTGCTGGAGCAGGTAATGCTCTGCACCTTGTGTAATTAATCTTTCTTTAAAAAAAAAAAAAAAAAAAAAAAAAAAAAAAAAAAAAGCTAAACAAACATATTACATATTTCAATAAATCTCCTTAAAACAGGGACAGTCTTTTCATCTGACTTTTGCATAGTGCGTGTCCCAAAGAATTCCTGCATGTTGGAACAATAAAAAAAAAAATAATCTGGATGAGAACGCAGTGCTTTATCCCCTCTATCACCACTGCGGAAGTTACAGGAATCAAGGGTTCTCGTGATCTGATTCCTAACTACAAAAATACACAACAAAGGGAGAAGGTATTAAGTCCATGGCAGTAACTTCAGTTTCACTTTGAACAAACTTTTTTTCTTTGTGTATACAGTACTCTTTAAACGTGATTGCAGTTAACTTTACAAATGGTTTTTAATTAGATTTTTTAAAAAATAATAATTGAGGCTTATACAAGCTCTTGGCCTTACTATTATCTACTGAAGAATTGCTTGTATTTGCAATTGTACCAGTCCTCAAACACAAAGGTACCATCAAAAATACAACAAAATTTGTCTTCGAAGTATTCTAAAAAGGATATGAAATCATGTGCAAGATCCCTATTTGAAAATTACTTCTCTTATTTATTTGTCTTTGGTCAGCGTTAGTAAATCAGAAGCTGCTATGAAAACTCATGAGTGTTTACGCATGCATAACATTTTTTTTCTTGCCAGTAATATATTAATCATCAGTCAGCAAAATAATTAATACCATAACTTAACTCTAAGCAATTGTCTCATTATCACTGCTTAATTCACAACAACAGGAATCAACCAACTCTCTCGACACCTTAACAATGCATTAAATTCACAATAACTAATGCAGATGATGTACAATTTCCCAACATTCATTTAATCTGTAATGCAGGCAAGAACATTTTCTTCTTGCACTGTCAAGCATAGAGAGAACAGTGTTACACATCACCTGTGGTTGATGAAAAAATGTGAGGGGTATCTGGTTTAAAATTTTGTGCTATCACATATTTAAAAACTGTTAAAATGTAGTGTAGAAGGCGAGTTGTATTGGCTATAGCTGGACTTTTAAATGGGACAGCTTTGTTAACATAGTTTGCTGTGCTTGACATCTGACATTTTTAACTAAATAGAAACAATAGAAGGAATTTCAGATTTCAAAATTTTAATATTTCATCTTGCAAGAATTCCACACAAATGTTCAGATTCTAAAATGCTGAAATAACTTGGCCAGCCCTTGCAAACTCTACAAGGAATTCAATTTATCTCCATTGAGAGCTAGTGGAGCCATTACATTCAATTGACTTTAATAGGGTTTGGACAAATCCCCAAACCTACAGCCACAGCTGGCAGCATCCCCAAAACAACAGTCAATAAATGACACATTTTTAAATACAACTGCATAAAGAAAGGACACAAGGAAAACAGGAAGAAAAGAAAATGAAAGCCAGCATGGAGCAAAACCAGAAGACATCATCTCTTCTTCAATACAACCAGTTCTTTCCAACTCCAGCATGCCATCAATTCAGTGCTAGACCTTCAGAAACCAAAACAGCTCAGAAAACCGTCCTCACTTTCAGCTCAGGAACCTGTCTTTACAGTGGAGGGTACCAGGTCTGACGCATTTTGTACACTCATAAGGAGAGGATGGAGAGAGTGTAGAAGGGCGAGAGGCCTTCTTCTCAAGCCTAAGCATGCTGAGGGCTGGGGACTGAAATCTAGAAGATGACCTGTGATGGCAGCAGCAACCCCCCAACCACCTGATTTTTAATCTGAGAGAGGAAGAAATACGCACAGATACAAGCTGACAGAGACCAGACTATCTCCCTGCACAAGCAATGGCCAGTTTCCTGGCAGAAGGAATCCAGGAAAGGCTAAACAAATGTGCCCTTCTCCTCATCCTCCTTACGGATCCATGGAAAACTCAAGAAAACCCCAGTCAAAAATATGGTGGTGGTGAATATGTAGAGAACCCTACATCCTAACCCCCAAGTACCCTGCAAATTTCATTTTACATTATAAACCGATTTGAAGATAGATTTCCAGGAAGGTAATATCAGACTCCAAATCTATTTTTAGTGGTATTTTTATAAAAGGCCTTATTTTTACAGGCTGAGTGGCCAGAGGCACCCCGTGACCTCCAGGACGCTCAGTACTATTAAGAAGTGAAACAGTAATCTCTTTCTCCTGGCTTTTTGAATAGCTACAACATTAATTTACATTACGTTACAGCGACTGCTCCCTAGGCATGCTACCCAGTAATTAGAGCAAGTTGCAATATGTAATTTTGGTGTTGCCTACTACAAATGTTCTTACTTCATATAATCAGGCTCAGAACGCACCCAAACGGTTACCAAACCTTGTGTCATCAAAGCTACACACACCGGCTCTCTAGCCACGCTGCCAGATGTAGTAGGTTAAAGCAACATCTGCTAGCAGCGTGGCTCATGCCTGTTACAGAAAAAAACATTTTTCCCTACAAATTGCTATTTTGATTCTAAATTTAGACCCAGATAAATTTCTAAAAACAACCTCCTCCCGCACTGCCAAAGGCTCTACACAGAGAACTTACCATTGCCAGAAAGAGAGAAATCTTTCCAGAGTGGGAGGGAAGGATACCTTATTTACTGAGTTGGTGTAAACTCACAACCGCTTTGCTGCCTGTCACTGAGGACTGACTTGGGCACCGAAGCACACCACCGGAAATTAAAGGGTAACGAATGGGAGAAATAATTCCATTTTAATGAGATAAATTCTCTACTATTTGAGGGATCTGGTTCCAGTTTTTTGGCTATTTAGGACAAGCAGTGTTTAAGTGTTGGCAAATGCTGTATCTTTGTATCTAAACAAATCAGAGTCATCTTATATATATATATATGAGAAGCACCGTTATACCAGGAAGCACAGCACTAACTGCAACGTTAACATAAATATTAAAGATGTTATTGATTACAGATACAAATCATGACTTCTAAGATTACATTCCTACAGTTGTAATGACTTACAAGAAAGTAAAACTGCACTTAGCCCAAAGTAATTGAAAGTAACTGCTGCTGAAAGGGACAGATTCTGCCACAGACTGGCTCTGATAACATCTTAATTCTGCCATCAAGTGAGATCAGCCAGTAGCTTATATATTTATCAGCTGCCTGCTTCTTGTCCCCAGCTCATCCCCAATGGTCTAGTCCACTGATTTAATTAAAAATCCCTTTCCTTCCCAACAGCAGAACTTTTTACAACACTTAAGATGTTGTTACTGTTCTGGAGTCTTCCAGATGTAGCTGGCATTTCTAATATTAAAGAATATTAAAGAAGAATCATCAGAATTCCTGTCAGAATTCTTCAGGTTTTCACTAATCAAAGAATGTGGTACTACTGCTCTTTTTGTTTCTAAAAACACTGGAAGCATATAAAAATAAATATTTGTTTTCTGCAGAAAATCAAGTTTACTTATATAGTATGTCTTGTTTTCCTCATCCCTTCTCTTATGAAATTACCATGCAGAAACTGAGAAGAATATCTAGATACATTTAATACATGACTGAGGTTTAACAGTATAAATGGTTCCACATCACAATTTTTCCAATAGGATAGCCTAAGAGGTTCCTGCTCTCTTCCTCACCCAACTCCTCCTACCATTTTGCTAGTTTACCCCACAGTTGTGCTAATGCAACTGTTTGTAGAGCTGCACTCTGAGCCAAAACAAGGAAAAACGACCTCATTTAAGGAAACCTAGACCTATGAACAATCGCTCTTGTTCACAGGTCTATTTTTAGAATTAATAATTAGAAGAAAAAAAATAATTATTAAAAATGCCACTTAAGTCATGAATATAAGGTATATTGCAGCTCCATGGAAAGAGTCTCTAATAGTTAAAGCTAGATCTGGAATGTCAAAAAATGAATGATCATCAGATAGCCAAAGCTGCCTACATTTCAGTTCAGGGAAAAAAAAAAAAAAAAAAAGACTTTTGTTTATATTCCAATTGCAGCCTTTCCTATTGGAGACAAAATAAACTGAAACTACAAACAGAGCGAGCTTTCCTCAATTCAATTTAGTACTCACCGATGTAACTTTCAAAGTAGACATTCACCAGTAAGCTTTCGCAGAGAATATTCACATATAAAACAGAGCGCAGCAGGTTTTTCTTCAGAACATTGTCTCACAAGCAGTAAATGGAAAAAATACTATACCATTTCACAAAAACCTATTTTTTCCTATTCCAGAGTTTCAGAGTTTTCTTTTGGCCGACAGTGACCAATTATTTAGAATGAGCGTGGTTTATTTCTCCTTCAGTAAAGGAGTTCAACGCTAGCTTCCTGCCTCAGTAGCAGAGGTACCAGAGACAGCCCTTATAATTACTGCACTTGCATCACTTTCTGTCAAATGACTTTTCAGGGCAAGAGCACTGCTTCCTCCCCAACAAACAGGTTACATGTTCACTTGCAGTATTATTACTTTTACAAACTGGAGAATGGTATCCAGCACTAGCCATTGCCTTCCTCGCAGGACTCCTATACTTCACCTGCCTCATTATATAGCTAATGTGACCATGATACACTAAACTTTGGGAGTTACTGCTTTTTCATATTAACTTTCACATGTATGTCTGATGCTCAGACAAAGTATTCTCAAGGCACTTGAGAGATGGAAATCAATCACCAAGCATGCAACGCAGTTGAATGAGTAGAGAACAATCTCCTTGCTCCATGACTCTTCGAGTTCCCGGACTGAAGTCTCCCTGGTCCAGAACATTGCCTGTATCAAGTGAGCAGGGAGTTGCCAGGATAAAAAACCCACAAATATACGTATGTCCTACTGAGAAAAGACATAATAAGCAGTGTTACATTGCAAATGGGATCTTCATGGGCTCTACTCAATTTTCACAAAGGAAAAAAAAAAATCTGCAAAACTTTATGGCAACTAAACAGTTGCAGACTGTAGCTTCAACCTTTAAACAGTTATTTTAACCAGTCTCACCAAACTCTGACTCTTCCCTCAAGCCTTGCAATCTGCTGTGGATACTACTTGAAAGCTGTAACTCTTATTCAAGCAGAATTCCCAATGAGTAAGAAGACTTCCAGCACTTGTTCTAGGAGTTTAGAAGGCAAACTCACTGGTTAGCTTTTTAGACTCCTTGGAAATCAGAATCTTTGCTTTGCATTCAAAGAACTGTCAGATCCTCAGTTTTCTAGTCCAAAACCCAGCTATTTTCCCTGTACACATCACTCCCATTTTTTCCTGTTTTTAATGACCTGCCTAACAGAAAAACACCCTTCTAACGTTACTGGTTTTAGGTCAGTTTCTCATGAATTTCACCAAATCGGCTTACGGGAGAATTCTATAGAAGAGGAGGAAGTATGTACATACAGAAGAAATAACACGAAAAGGAGAAAGTAAGTTGAAGTTTTTTGTATCACTCTCTGCTGCTGAGATTCCAGGATTGTTTCTCTGAATAAAATGCCCGATAAGAAGCAGTACCTTAACACTTCTTGTGACAGGAAAAATAAGAGCAAAGGGAAGATGTAAAAAAGCCTTGGGGAAACAAATCCTTAAATAAAACAATTGCCAGCTACAGCCCCTGGGGCAACCTAGGATACATTCTACATCAATGACATCATTTTCACTGAAGAAGGTACAAGAGGGGAAAGATCACCACAGATAAAGTTAGTATTTAAATTGCCTGTATAAGTTACTGTCTTATAAATAACATGTTAGTTTATTTTCTGAAAAAGGACTGTGGTGCTTTCTTCCTCTTTCTTCCGTAATTTAGAAACTCGCATCTCTATTGTCCCTATTTATTAGTTTTATGTAGCTAAAGTGGAAAGCAAAATGATTTTTTAAAATTCATGCATCATCAACGGAACTATTAATTAAAACCTTGTTGTTTCTAAATGTCAACAATGATTATACAGTGCGATATTTTTTGTGAGGTTACTCATTTGGGTGGAAGACCTTACCATGGTAACACTGTTTTTAATAGTATCGGCTTAAAACAACTGCAAAATTATATGTTGCATTGCTGCAAAGAAAACCAAAACATAATCTGTAGAACTGTGAGACATGAATCTGAAACATTCACTTCAGATCCTACAACGGCAAAGGGTAGCTAGGGAGTATATATTTTACTTGTAAATGATGCAATAACCACTGGAATCCATGACTGGCACAAGTTTTTGTTAAAAATGAGAAAGAAACGTTCGGCTTACCAGACTGGTAGGGATACAAAAAGTCCAACTGGTTCAGGATGAACAAGAGAAGAAAAACAGCCAGAGAAACCATAGCAGACAGATGAAGAATTGCAATGTGTTCGATGTATTGTGTTTGTGCACTTGAGGTACAAGCGCACAGCTGTCACATTTCATATGCTTCACAAGTCACCCTATAAAGCAACGGTGTCAATCCACTCCAAAAAGTTCTAGAGTTCATCGATCCTGATTTGTAGGCCAAGAGGAGGGCCTTGCTCCCTGGCAGATAATTTAAGGACAATAACGAACAAACTCTACTGTTTCCTAATCATAAAATGCAATACCTTACTCTTTCTAGCAAACACACATCCCATCGGAGATTAGTCCAATGGCTGAATCATCACCATCTCCCCGACAAGGACTGGATGCTGACGCAGATGAAAAGAGTGCTGATCTGTTGCTCCACGCTTCTTACTGAAACAAAAAGCTAAAGTATTAGAATGAATGAAAACAAGACTCGTGAGAGGCAGCGAAATACTAATATTCCTCACTTTGTGCATTATCGTAGGCTAAGTCAAATTACAGCTCCATGTCCGCATACATACCTGGGCAAAGACCATGCCTGCGCATGCTTGCAAACTCTGCAGGAACCTGTCAGCGGAGCCACACGACTACTTCTTCTGCACGCTTCTCAGTTCACAAATTAATTAAAGCGGTTAGATCTCCTTTCGGCTGACCGCAACGCCCGCGGGAAAGGCAGACGAGGGCACGGCGGACCGGCTCGGCACGCAGCGCTAGGCAAGCACCGGCACCCGCTTCCCCTCGCCGAGCTGCGGCACGGGGAGGCGGCGGGGCCGGGCCGGTCAGCGCTGGCAGCGGTGTCGGCCAGCCTCGGCTGCTCCCGCGGGCAAAGCGCGGCTCTCGCCCAACGCGCGCAGGAGCGCAGACCCAGCCTGGGCACACCTGGGAGGCGTCTCACACTTTATTGTTACCGCCAACGCTGCCCCGGCACGGCCCGACCGCCGCCGGCCCCTCGTACCGCTGGCCCGGCCCGGCCCGCCACACCGCCGGGGCCACCGCAGCCCTCGGGCAGCGGCGCTGAGGCGGCATCCGGAGACGCGGGGAGGGTAGAGCCACGCCGGCTGCCGTACGCCGGGAGGTGCTACCGCCTGCCTCCGCGCGGGGCGGCGGGACGGTTCCGGCCGCGTCATGGAGCCCCCGCTGTCCGCTGCCGCCCTCCTCCTGCTTCCCTTACTGCTCGTGCCCGTGGCGCTCCTGGCGAGGAGGCGCCGCGGCCGGCGGACGCCTCCCCTCAGGCTCCTGGTGGTAGCCGGCTCCGGTGAGTAGGGGTTGCCACCGGCGGGAGCGGGGCGCGCCCAGAGCGCCCGCGGCCGGCCCCAGCAACTACGGCTCCCGGCATGGAGCGCGCAGCGAGGGCCAGCGCGGCGTTCGCCCGTGTGTCCTGGTGCATGCCGGGAGCTGTAGTCGCGGCGCGGCAGGAGAGTACCGGGCTGCGGGGAGGCCGGCCCGCCGGCGGCCCTGTGTGAGGAGCCGGGTGCCGCCACGGCCGCGCCCGGACCCCAGCCGTCCGCGCCGGGCGCCGCCTGTCTTCGGGTTTTTTAGTTCTTGAGTGATGGTTAAGCGTCATCTTTATTTGGGGCCTTTTCGTCTGACGGTTTAATTTCTGAACCTTTCCTTCAGTCGGCACATGCGTTTCACCAAAGTCATTAATGAATATACTGACTGAAACTGATGCAGGACAGACCTGTGCAGCTGCACGGTCTTCTGACAGAAAATTATTGATGGCGATTCAGGGCCAGGCTTTCCGTAGGTCGGCACGCCCCTTGCATACGTGACACTGTAATAATTTCAACCAAACCACGTTTCTGGGGTACGCTCGCGAGGGTCTCACACGAGTGTGTCAGAGGCAGTACTGTTGTCCAAGTGTGTCACCCAGGCATCCGCTACCCCTTGTCAACTCCCCAAAGTTACAGGGCAGTTAATTTGCCCCCCAAAAAATTAGACTACCCTGAAAATTTGCAGTTGACAAATCCAGGCAAGCTTTGATTTCATCACCTCAGTATCCCTGTGGTTTTTGCACACTGACTAATTGAGTAATAATCCCAGGATCTTTCTGCAATCTGAGTTTGACTGGCAGTTTCATGATTTGTCAGGTCATCTCTACTTCCAGGGCTGGAAATGTGCTTGGTTTCCTTCAGTCCTTTGGAATCTAGTTCGTACGTATTTTTTAAATACATTCACTATTACATAAGCTTACCAGGTGAAATAATTCATAAGTCAGTTAAGATTGATATAATGGTCAGGCCTATTTTTCAAAAAAATTTTCAGCTAGGAAACTCCTGCTTTTCTGTGAATACTCAGATGATTGCATTAAAATTTGTGAAAGCTTCAACAAATCATCGCTCACGAGAAAATCCCTCCAAATACGTTTGAAAATACGGCATGAAATTCTATGGAAAGGTGGCAAACTCTCACGTCTGATGCAACAGTGTAGATCTCGCTGCTTGTCAGTTGTTTGCCAGCTACAAGTGCTTGACTTCTATAGCAAAGTCTTTTACGAGGCTAATGACGCTGGTCAGCAGGAGGTGGTAGGAATACATTTGGTTTACTCTTTTGGCCTGCAACTTCCAGCAGAGTGAAGAGTGACACATCCAGTAAATGCTTATGCACATACTTACGGGTGCAGTTTGATGGTAAGCCAATCCAGCCCAAGAGATAAAGGTGAGCCGGCTCCACTTTACCTGTGCACACGATCTTCCCTCTCCCCTCTTCCACTGGTATTCCTGTAACTCCGGTTCAGAAAACCCAACTGACAAAAAAAAAAATTAATGCTGCTCCCAAAAAACTCAGTAAGTACACCCTCCCCTGCTCTCCAGTTTAGTCCCAATTTAGCTCCCAGAACAAAGCGACCTTGCAGCTAGAAGGTTGTCAACACCCGTTCAAGGGCAGGGGTTAAAGCACTTGGCTGGGGCTGGGCTGTTTCTTCTGTAAGCACTCAGCTTTTACACTGGCGTAGCTGCAGAGGGAAATTTCTGCCTGCTTAATTTCACTGTTACGAGCTAGGATAGTACAGCCGCTGTCGTAGGACGGGGCGCTGGGTAGGGTCAGTGGGAGGTGCACTTCCACAGCACAGCTCTGAGCCAGATCCCATCCAGCTTCATTTTGACGGCTGCACCAGGGTATATGGCCTTTGAGCATGGACTACAGTATAACTCTTTGCCCGGCTGTATTTACGTCGTGTACTGGATGTTAAACACAGGTGGTGTATTTCTGTGTGACCCTGGCTCAATCCCATTTAACTGAAAAACCTCCATCAATATAGCTTCAGTGGGAGCTGAATTGTCTTCATTTACTTAAACAGTCTCAACCTTCCTTTCATTGAATCCTCTACTCTCAGAAAAGTGTCACTGATAATAGTAGTACTAATAAGTTTTAAAAAGGAAAAGTGACTGATTCAGCTGAAGATACTGAAAGTTACAAAATTTTTCATATACTAACTGCAGTTTATGTTATTTTTACAGGTGGGCACACAACAGAAATCCTGAGGTTACTTAGCTGTTTGTCAGAGTCGTACTCTCCTAGACATTATGTTTTTGCAGACTCAGATGAGATGAGTGAAGCTAAAATACGTTCTTTTGAACAAAAAAGGGCTGAAACATTTTCTAATTCCCAGGTAACTTGTTAAATATGCTTTTGTAAGATAAAATTATCTTAATGTGACATTCTAATTCAAGACAATTTGGAAGTGATTATTCAAAAGTATTTTTTAAGATCAGCAGGTGCTTTTGATTTTCTAAGTATTGATAATCACTTGCACTAAAGTTCAGATAAAGGCGCCGTTCTGTGCAAACTGGTTTTTATGTTTCTAAAAGTGAACTAAATGAATACTGTTGATCAATGCTGCACTAGAGACACACTGAAAATGCAAAGTAAATATATCTGAAAATAGCAAACACCATTTTTGCTACCAGTTTTCACTACCACCTTCCTCACTTTCTCTTAAAATGGTCTTTACCTCCTGTTAACATGTTAACCTATTTAAAGCAATGAAGGAACATAATTGTAGTGAAAGCGTCTGTACAGAGGCAGCTCAAGAAAAGCATGCTGAAAACAATCCTCTCAATTTTGTAAACCAGCTAGCCATAGAAGTGTTATTTGTAGCTATAAATACAGGGGCAGAAATATGGTGGTTTGGGGGGGGTTTGAGGGTGGGTTTTTTTTTTGTCTGGCATTTTCTTCAGTGACATAATGTATCTTTTTGAAAGAAATTATATCTAAAAATGTTTTATCTGAGAAAACTTTAATTGAAATTGTATTTTTCTGGACTGGTTTTGGTTGGATTTGAAAAATAAGCATTAGTTACACATGTTTAAAAAGTATACAATACCTTGTAGTGTTAGATAGTTTTGTGGTTGATGACCTGAGCAAATGCTGAACTCCTCAAAATCATGAAAAAAAAATAATGAACGTATCTTATTTATCTTTTTATCAGATGTTTGCTGGCTTTGAGCTAGTTTGCTGTATGATTAACAGACAGCAGTATGACTCTCTGGTGACTTGAAATGTGATCTGATGTCCCATGAAATTAGTAGAAAGATTATATTTTTACTTAGAAATTGGAATAAGTACAATGGAAATGAATGTTTGGACTACAAAAATCTTAGTCATTTTGAATAAGTAGTATCACATGCAGTGAATTAATTATTTACATGGTATTGATTTCATACGGTGCGCTTCTGATATTTCCATTGTCTTCAGCAGCACTACTGGGACAAATGATTGCAGGACTTGGCACCAATGATTCTCAGAATAAACCCTTTTAATGTAAAGCAGCTGCTGCTAAGGTGAGCAACAGAATCACTTAGGAATGACATTAAGTTTGTTTACCCCACTTTCACCTTGGAAGACAAAGGTTCCTTGCCTACCACAAGCTGCTGAATCAAGTTGGGATCACTTAGTTTAAAATTGAGCATGCCAGTCTTTTCTCTCGTGCACCAAGGATGAAAGTTTAGTAAAGTGACCAGAGGTATTTCCTGTTCAGAGAAATCTTGTTAGGTAATTAGTCATTCACACATACTCACTTATCTGAAAAATGTCCAACCCTAAATTATTAAATTTCTTAAAAATACATATTTTGAGTATTAAAGAATTATGCAGTTTTCCACTAGTTCACTTAGTTTTGCTAGGCAGCTTCCCTTTTGTACCCTTTCCAACTGCTAACAGATCATGTAGTTATATTTTCCTTCAACATTGAAAGCCAGAGGAACATTTTTGGCTGCATCTGAGTTTGCTGTCTGGATAACAGATGCTCATTTTCCTTTGGCCATTCTTTTTCCACTGAGCAAAAATATTTAGAGTGAAAATGGAAGATAAATTTTAGAAAGTAAAGGTCACTTGCCTATAACATATATTTGCTAACTTTCAGAGTGTGCTTTCAAGTAGCATGTGTTTTGGCACTGGGGATGCTGTAGATCATCAAGCATTTAAAAATCATGCGTTAGTAGCTTCTTGCAGCTTTGAATAAATGAAAGGGAAAAGCCTGAATGCTTCAACCCATGGTCATTCCCTTCCTTAGCCTCTCAAGGCAGTGAATTTTTCCAGAACTAAGGACTGAAGACAGACTACAATAATGGCCTAAGAGAAAAATCAATGTACACATTTAACAAATTCTGATATTAAAAACCCAAATATAATCAATTTCTCTTATTCATCTGTGGTCTAGCCCAGTGCTAAAAAGCTACAGTATTCAGGGAGAAGGAAGGGAAGCCAGAATGAGCATCTTGCTGACAAGAAGCAAAATGTTGCATCTCTACCCACTAAGTCTCTTGGAAAAAAATTGAAATGCCTTCTATGAAAAGTCTCTGGTCCCAGTATCACTTGCCTCTTTGTTCTCCGTTACCTCTACTCTGTAGCCGCACCTAGTCTATGTGGATGCCCCCAGAGCTGTTATTCAGGGAACCTTCTGCACTCAGCATAGAGAACCTGCTTTAGCTCCTGATGACCTACTCTAGCAGCAGAAGGACAAAACTTAGATTTGTTGACTGAAGAACAGGGATTCTTCACTAGCGCTTATACCCCCATTTGTCATGTTTGAGATGAGCAACCAAATTAACTAACCTTTACATAATGCTCATCTGACTGCATGTTCTTTTCCATTTTGTGTTTCATGAGAGATACCATGCTAAGAAAGCTTGTTCCTGAGCAGGAAGAAGAATTACGTCAATCTAGTGTCTTTGCAAGCATTACAGTATATTCAGTTGAGCATATTATAATAATTCACAGCAGTGGCAATCTTCCACCTACTTTTCCTTGCATGCTTGCAAAACAACAATATTAACCAGGTAAAGGACTACATCACTGGTTTTGAAATTGCAATACCCAGTCACCCACTATAGAATTGCAAGTTTGGAATATTTGTCTTCAAATAACAAAAAGGTTTCTGACTCCACTAAAGATGTAAGGAAAAATAAATGTGACAATAGGACACCGTAGAAGATAGGGGAGCAATTGGTCTGTTGCTAGTATCAGACGTACTAGGCAGTTTTCCAGCAAAAGATGCAGGAGGTACCTTTGGAATACTAACAGTACTCCATCAGATGGGAGGCTGGGATTGCATAAGCATCTGGCAGTGGCTTTTGAACACACACACAAATCTGGTTTTGTTTCTCAGCTTAATATTTAAGTGTTGATTGATACGAGGTTTGAAAGCCTAACATAAGACATAGACACTGATGTGCAAAGTTTCAAGCATGTTTTTTGAAGACCATAGATAAAATCAGTTTGATCTTTACTTGAATTCTGCAAGTAAATTTCTACTTTGATACTGTTTGGGGTCCCTGCCAAGTTTTGCTGACATCAGTTTTTTATGGTGAAGAAAATACCATACTTTTTTTGGCAAATATTGTTTAACAGCATTCTTACAGTGAAGGGAGCATCCTGAATAGTTCCACTGAAACCTACTCTGCCTAAACCTACCTTATCGTACACATATTTCTTGCAGAACTGAATACTATGCAAGGGTCTAAACTCCGCTAATGGTATCTCTTTTTATCACCTGATCTCTTCCAAAGCTTTAAGAAACAGAAAGGTAGTGATAACCAGAATCCTGATGAATGGGGAGCAGGGGGCATGTTTATTTTTCCATATTCTGTTGTCAGACTAATGCAATCCAAGTTTCAACACCTGCAAATAAAACATAAAACTACCAATTCATAATATCTGTTAATGCCTGCCAGCATCACTGCAATTAAAGATCCTTATCACAATGAAACAGGATAATTTCAGTCAAGAAAATTAACTTAATATTCTGCATTTATAAGGTTGGTTTTTTTAATTATTCTTTCCACCTTATATATTAAAAAAGCCCCAGGTATTGCTATTCAAGACTGATTTGTCATTTCTATTTACTGTACGGCTATTGGCATCATAATCTGTCCTGGGCACAAATCACCAGGGCTAAGCTATGACAATTGGCAATGGTATATTTGAAGCAACTGGGCAATTTTCAGTATTTATAATGATATTTAGAGTCTCTCAGTCCCAAAATGAGTTCTGCCAGAACAGTAGTGATCTGGTGTCCCATATGAAGCAAGATAGTGACCATTATCCAGATCTAAACAATGTCAACACCAACAAATAGTGCACTGCAGCCATTACATTTGTCTTTCATTTGAACAGTCAAAAATTTCATTGGCATCAGGACTGCCTTCTGATGTAGCAATAGTTCTTAGGTGTAGTTCCTCTACATCAAGGTAAAAGCCACCTGTGAAGAGTGCAGGAAGCCTAACTACTGTTAACTACTTACAGTCTTCTGAGACAAGCAGAAAACATCTGAGTTTTATTAATTTGATATCTTTTACACACAGTCAATAATCTCTACTTTTTCCTAGGGAAAGAACAAAGATAATTATTTCTTAATTTTTTTTTTTAATGATAAAATGTTCTTTCCTGTTTCTTTATACAAATATTTTGCATTTTGAATATGCATCTTGCATATCTTTTGAATATTCATTGAGTACTCAGTATAAAGGGTAGTGATATTTGCTGTTGCGTTTTTAATAGTATGCACTGGACGTTAACTGAGAAGAGTTGTTACATTTTCTGCAGTCTAAATCCACGAAGAATTTAAACAAGCAAGAGACAGAAGAGTCACCATGTTTGGATTGTACGATCAGACCTAGACTTGTGTCTCAGTGACCACGAGGTGGGGCACTATGTTAACATACTGCGGGTGAAGCTGCTCTAGCTGACTTATTTGTTAAGTTAGGAATGTTTAAAAGTAACATCAGAAGATATTAAAAAGTAGATATATAGTTCTAGTATTTCATTTTACTTTATTGCCAGGACCACTAAGCACGACACTGAATAAGGTATCTAAGGAAAGGTTTCATAGCCAAATATTTCCAAACTAGATTTAAAAAAAAAGTTGGCGCAGACAGATCTAATAACTCTCTATAGAAAGAACAACAACATTCTTAGAAAAATAACAATTCAGCTTATCGTGCTCTTTTCCAGTTCACCCTTGATCGCATTCCCAGAAGCCGTGAGGTTAGACAATCTTGGACTTCCTCTGTGGTAACAACTCTGTACTCCATACTTTACTCCCTTCCTTTGACCTACAAACTGAAACCAGATTTGGTAGGTAAAGTAAATTTTAATTTATTGAGAACTTGCTAATTGGCATCATAAAAACATTTGGAATATCAAGACATTGCAGACCGTATCTCATATGTATGCTTAGATTTACAGTTCCCAGGAAAAGTATTTTTGAATGTAAAATTAAAGCTGAAAGAGATATAGCAGCAGCACACCAAGAAGGAGAGAACGGGTTGCACTGCTAGTGAATTAGAGTAGCAAATACCAATTTCCTCTCTCAAAGTTTGCAGGTATCATCAGAGAGAGTCATTTGCTTGTTAATGCTGACAAGGTTGCAGATTCTTAATATCTCTTCAGGATTGCAACAGCACAAACTGAAATGGTATGACCAGCCTGGAACAGGCAGGTTCAGACCAGCAGAAATATATACAGATTCAGTTCTTGTGCTCACATGGACTTTTCAGCTACATACATATTTATTTAGTCTTTGGCTGACTGACATTAATTATCTCATCTAATGACAAAGAAACGTCACTGCTGAAGTGACGACTCCTCAGCACCTTAGTAACTTTTTCAAGCTGTTTACAAAACTGCACTCATGCTAATTACAACATTTATTTTAAAATATTCCACACACTGAATGACGTCAAAGGCATGCAGGGTTGTCAGATTATAGAACTAAAATAGAGAGTTTTGGGTTGATACAAGACTGAAAAGGTAGTGCACTGGACTCCCAGGTGTAAGTCCTACAATTCTTTCTCTTAAAGAATTTCTTTTTTCATTAAAGCCGGCTTTTTGCTAGGGAGCTGTCATCTTAAGGAGTCAGTTATCCAATCTTGAGGTTTTTTTTTTAAATGGCATTATTTTAGCAAAATTTTCAAATTAATATTTTGTATGTTTTTAAATATTTTAATGCAACCTGTAAAAACGTCTGCAGTTACAAGATTTTTTCATAATTTAGTAGCAGCATATATATACCCACAGAGGATGTTCGTAAGCAGACTTTTAGCTCTCACTGTGAACTGTATGGGTAATTCTAAAGAGGCTCATGTATATTTGTGATATTCTGACTGTTTAGAGAAGCTGCTGTGAATAATTTGTTCTCATTATCTTCGGTAGTACTGGTCAGTTCCTGTCAGATCAAAAGCTACTTGCTTGCTGGGGCTTTCTGAGCAGTTTAGTGTGTAGAACAACAGAAGTAGCTTTTTGCAGTTCTTGTTTTTCAAGCCTATTCTAAAACCCTGAAGATAAAGTTATGAGGGAGGAGAAGATGGCGTACTATTCTTTTTACGGTGATTTGAATTTGGAGTGGGTGGGCAGAATAGCAGAGGGATGTATACATGAAGCAGAGCAAATGTGAGTAACAAATATTTAGGAATGACTTTGCAACATCACTGGTTTGGTTAATGTAGATACTTTTTAAACTCATTATTGCAAAAGAAATTGACAGGAAAAGCACACTGTGTGGCTTAATATATTACAAAAAGTGTCAACAGGACACATCATAGGAGAAGAGCAGGAAGTTACAAATCCAATTCCATGGTTTCTGTGTTTACAAGAGGAATTTAAAGTGACAGTGGGATTTACACATGGAATTGTTAGAAACAGTGTTGGAGTTGATAAACTGTGATAACCTGGCAAAAGCCTAACACTTTTGAAAAACACTTGTCCTTTTAAAATTAAGGATACATTTTAAGCTCTTCATAGTGTTGAAAGGAATAACTAACTCAAAATGCTATCCAGAGTCCTTATCCATGATTAGGGAAGGGCTGGAGGGGAAGGAGTTCCCAAATATTTTTTGCCGGGTACCATCATCAACCACAATAGCAGCTGGCACTACCACTGGCAGAAGCATCTCTGACGTTATTCCAGCTCTTATACCACTTGAAAGCTGCTTGTGTACTGCTACTTGTATGCGTATCTTAGTTTAGGAATTCTGTAAAATATACTAAGTCAGAGAGGTGTAAAGATTTTAAAACACTTACCAAAGGAGAGTGATTCAGGGATTAAAATGCCTCACATTGCCAGTGAAAAGATTCTGGGTGTTATGTGAAGCAACTGGTAATATTTAATTGCCTTGAGGGGGAAAAAAAAATGTTCATGGTGAATTGCAACTCCTCCTACTCTCCACAAAATGTAATGCTTAGTAGTTAAAGAAATAGAAAGGGTGGAACAAACGCTGGCGTTTACAAGACTCATCTATAACTTCTGGCACAGAAAGCAACACCCAAGTTTAGAAACAAGCACAGTATTACATCGTGCCAAGAGATTTGTATTTTTAAACATTAGAGCTTATTAGTACTGTACATTTTCAGTCTAGGCAACTGGTTTTGTTTAACTGCAGGAGGGAAAGACAACTTTGAATTGCTTTAAGTCATTTGTATGTATGAGTTATCCACAAATCCTTAGGCTAGCTTTTAATCTTGTCAGAAATGTGTGCATGTTTGAAGGAATGACTGAAGCCGTTGAGACTTCCAAAGGCTAGAGAAAAGCAGAAATGTTGCAGTTTTCAAGTAATGCAGGACAAGAGAAGTACTGCAAAGGGAGCCTGAAACCATTAGATGCACAAAGGCAAGATTTGGAGCAGATAGGCTTAGGTTGGCATAACTAGCATATCTGTGGAGCCAAAATAGCTGTAAAGGGGAAACAGCAAACCTAGCTGCACAGGAGTTACTTTATATGTGCTTACTTACATGAGCACTGTGTCCCCTTTGTATCTCACACTGATCTTTTGGCAAAGCTGCTTAGTTTACTTTGACATGAGAAAGCAGTTCCATCTAATTCTTCAAGATAGTGAGTTCAGAAAGAACTGAAAAACTTCCAGGAGACCTTCACTGTCTTGCAGAACTTGACCCACTCTTGAAATGGGCCCCCAGAGAGTTTAAGAAATGTAAAAGTTAGCTTAGTTGTTCAGTTTGAGATCATGCCTAAGAGGCCTGTTTCTCAGTTCTGAACATCTGCACTCTGCAAAGTTAAGTTCCTTTAGAGATATTAAACCAAGTAACAAATGAAAGCATCAGAAGCGATGATCGGCTTGTGTTCCTATAGCCAAGAATTATAGAAATATAGGTGTCAGTGTTTTGCAGGCACATCTACACTAGGCAGTTTTTACATGTCAACCTTAGATAGGCTTCCTATGCAGAGGCCTAAAATTCCAGGAAAGCAAGGCTTGTGCCAGCTCGTTCTGCCTACACCTTCCGTCCCCCAGAAAAACTTTTAAAACCATTCATCAGTTGCAGCCAGATTTAATATGCAGTCATAGCCTCAAAGACTGCAAATTCCCACCATAAAAACAGGCAGATGGTCAGAGAAGAGAGACTTTCATTGCCTTCATTGAGAGAAAGACTGAAAAGAAATGTAAAACCAGAGTAAGATGTTAGAAGATCTACCACCTAGGGAAAGATGCAAATCCTTAGACAGTTATAGAAAATTAGACAAGCTGCACAGATTTTTTTCCTAAAGACAGAGAAAATTACTGGATCTTACATAGATTATGTGATGTCCAGGAAGGAATAAACTAATGTTACAGCCTTCCTATAATATGTTTGTACCTACTGACTGACTGCAAGTCCAGAGGAAACCAGTCTTCAGTTCTCTCACTGCTTATAGAACTACTGTTCTTGTTGTCTCTGAGCCGATTTGCCAACCCTGAAACCAGGTCTTAAGGTGATCTAGCCCTTTGGCTGGGTCGTGATTATTCCAGTCATTTTGGCACACCTGAAATTCAAACTGAAAACAAAGGATACATGTGCACCACACAGCAAAAAACTGTACAGATTGCATCCAGTCCTTGTTTTCAGTCATAGATGGGCTATGTAATTGGGTCAGCGATTTGTTTTCCTTTAATGTAATTAAATTTCACATAGAATTGTGCAGAAATTCTGTGTAAAGCTCCATTCTCAGCAGTTCCTACTGCCTCAGTGCTCTACAGAGCCTGACAAACAGATATTTTCATATCACTGCTGTTTGGAAAAGCCAGGGTTAACTCAGGCAAAGAGGGCAGTCGTTCCACTTTAGGGCCTCCTTCCCGTGGGAAGCCTGTAGTAAGAAGTTTACGTTTGCACAGCAAGTACAACAAGTTCTGCTGTCTCCTTCCCTAGAAGCTGTCAGCTGAATGGGTCTCCTTTTTAAACCTCCTTCTAGAAACCTGAAACCTACACAGTTGATTATGCTTCTAGCAGTCTACCGATTCTTTTATGACTGCACATCCCATCACATATGCCTGGTCCCCCAACTGGTTAAATTCACTACAACTTTTAGAGTTGTTACAAAAGTGTTCACACAGTAAGCTATATGAAAGGCGATCATTCTTTCATTTAGCTAAGATTTTCCATTCTTTCTGCCCTGCCCAAAATGTCTTAAGTTCATAGCACTTTAACAAATCACTATGACAAATAATAAGTTATTGTCACTTAAATCACGGTTCTTATTAGAGCTTCGTGGAAAGCTACAAAATCTGAGTGGTGGCATTTTTTTCTCTTTTCACTTCATAACAAGTGAACTTTGTGTAATGCGCTATTAAGACTATCTGGTGCATTCTTTCATACACTGAATCTTTCCCCACTATTTATAATTCTTTTTGGACTAGCTTGATTTTACAGTATGTCTGATCTACTATTGTTCTTCTGGAATCAAAACAGATAAAATAAGCAAGAGCAAGAACACTTGATTAAGACCATCAGTGATACAAACTGTATAATCTGAAAAGAAAACAAGTTAAGCCATCCAAATTTGTGCTTAACTTCTCAGTGTTAATGAAAATGAGTCGTATTCACCCCTCCTCTACCTTTTGTGCTGTGTACAGCTACCCTGCAGCCACAATGTAGAATTACCCTCCGCTGAGCCCAGATAAACATGTAAAGCTATTCAAATCAGTTTAAAGCTCGGCTGTAGCTCTGCTCTTTCTGTGGCTGCCAGTTAGACATGCCTATAGACACTACATTTCAGAGGGAGGTTAGAAGTAGCAGTAAAGATGAACTGAGATCTTAGCTTAGATTTAAGCAGTTTAAACTAAAGACGGATCAGTCTTAACTCATCAGCTACCAGGTTCATGAACACCCTGGACACACTTCCACACACGTTATAACGCACGGTTTCAAGTAAACGGTCTCGCTGAATCTGACCACTGAACCAGAACATTTCAGGCAGGTATTTGATGCAGATTCTTTCTATACCAACTGCAGTGATTAGGCAGTAGCTTCAAAGATGCTTATATACATATAAAATAGCAGTTTTAGCTAACCTAAAACACCACTTTCAAGTTCTAGTTAAATGAATGCTTGACTAATGAAAGACACACCGAGATTTGCAATTAAAGGCTCATTTTAGGCCACTATTAGTAATATGTATGATTATATTTAACAGTCTTTGGATTTAATTTCTCCTTTCCTTTTGAATAGAAGCAGGCTACTACAATGAGCAGTACTTTTTGATATCAGGAGATAAGCCCTTATTTTTAAATAGGCTCTAAAAGGTTCAATGGTATTTCTCATGGTGCTCTGACCAAGAGACTTTAGTCAAGTTCAGACTCAACCAAGGTGACACTTAGAACACTCATCAGTTGCTGAAAGACAGCTAGTATCTAGTCTTTGTAGCTATGAATGAAGTGTGTTAACTACCATTTCATGTACTTGGCAAAAGCCTTTTACTGAATTGTTTTATGACCAACTTTTCATCCACATGAAGTCAAATTCCCTTTAGTTCCTAGTAAATTATCAGCCACAATACACCACAGACCCACTCCATGGTAATGTAGGTAGGGAGTTACTTTATTCTGCAGCCTGCATCTGCCTTCGTAATCTTTTTCTTTTTTAACCAACCTTCTACTCATCTACTCATCAGTGTTTCACAAGACTCACTGCTGCCACTATTTCTTGACACAAACTTCTGGCAAAGATCATGATCCTTGGTTGGTCCCACTGGCAGTCTGGGTGTTAATTTAATGTTTTAATAACCAACACTAACATTCTGACAGACTTGAGCATTACTACCGCTTTCACACCTGTCATTATTTTCAATTGATTGTTTCTATGCTTCTCATTTTGCATTTGGCAGCTAGGCTGGGGAATATGCTGAGCTCACATGTCCCATTCTGCTTCCACATACCTGCCAAAGCATCATACGTATGGATGAAAACTACCACTCCAAAGACCTTTTAATCCCAATGACGGACCTGCCACCTTTCACCTGAAATACAGGGGCAGTTAAGTAGGGTGCCTAAGCTTAGCTTCACTTAAAAACAAAACAAAACGTCAAGCCTGCATGTTTCTTTATGTGTCCAAATCTAAATTCCTAAACTTTCCTCAGTAAGCTGTTGCCTAACTTCTGAGGCTCTTAATGACCCCAGTTATCTTTCTTTTCATCAGTAAAGCCCCTAGGCATACCCAGAAACAGACCTGAGCTGTTCAGGTCTTTACAGTGTTAAATAGCCACATGCATAGTCAAACTCCTGGCCTCTGCTAAGATCCAGAAACCAGGAGCTTCCCTCACTACTTTGCATGTAGATGCTGGTCCAAATCACATCAGTTGGACCCCTTCCCTTGTCTCTTGCCTCTCAGGACACTGGGCTGGTAACTCTGGGTGAGGCTACTAACTGCCTAGAAAGCAGAAGTGACAATGCCTAGTGCTGTTACAATTAAATTCTGTTGCTGAATCTAGTCCCTAGCGGTTTTGTGGAACCTCTCCTTTTCTCCCATAGAAAAGTCCACTAGGTAGGATTTCTGTCTCACTCTCCTCAAGCTTTTAATGAAGTGAAAGCTGGGGAAGTGAGGGAGTTGGTGAAGCTTCCCAATATGTTTCATTCTATAATGAAAATAATACTCAGAGAAAAAAAAGTGGTGCACATTAGAAACCCAACTGCACAGTGACCTAATTTAAGTCCTTGCTCTTCCACTTCTCTCTTCCCCATTCTGGCATTCACTGATCTTATTTATCCTAGTTAGGTAATCTGCCTGCAGGACCACACATGTCACTGCTGGTTTTGACGAGCACCTCACCTACCACCCGTATCCTACAATAGCAGCAACAGGAACCATACCAGCAGGATGCACAGGAGTGGACTAGAGAGGTTTTCATGGCAATGCTACAAGCTATAGGTGCTGACCAGCCTGGGCACAAGCTGCTGCTGTAGACCACTAACTATTTTTTTGTACCCCTGATGATTCAAGTGATTTAGAGAACAGAAGATGAGCATGTACCCAGGTATAATTCAATTCTACCTTAATTACCTGATTTACATCAGACTACACATCTAGATTTTTTTTGTCCTAGCCTGCATTCCACCAGTACATTCAAACAGCAAATAGAGTGTGAAATTTTAGCTAGTTTTATTTTCAGGTTGTGGAAGGAAGTGAACTGGCTAAGATCTTCACTATTGAAAAAGCAGCAGCCAGTAGGTAGTTTAATGACCTTTATATTGTTCAGTCAGAACCTGAAATTCTTCTTTCTCTTCACCAATAGCAATAAGGCATTGTTGGAAAAGGTTCCTGCTTTTTTTTAAACCTTAAAAAAATATTAAAAATCCTGAGCTAGTTTTCCTCCAGGGTCAAAACTTGACTTTTCAGACATGCTAAAGAGCTAAACTAGCAAAAGCTTTAACAAGGACAGTGCCTCCCACATGCTTAAGTGTTTGAGGTAAGGAGAAATCACATTCTCTCAATTCTCTTGTTTTTCTGATTACCAGATACATTTGTATTCCCTAGAAGAGATCTTATGTCTATCATAACTGCATTACCTCCATGTAGATGAACAATGAATCTCTTGAAACCTTTTCGAGTTACTCATTTATGAAAAAAAGAACAATTTTTCTGTTTGCCATCCAGGTTTAAGTTGCCATCAAAGTTACTAGCAGAAATTGATTCTTAATGGATATGGCCTGCTGTGTCTAAACATATTTTTAAACTAATTTTTTCAAAAGAAAATGGCACATACATTTTATCTTATTCTCAGAGTATGCTACTGAATCAAAACACATGCTAATAAAAACAATACTCCCCATACCTGGAGCTCTTCACCAATAAGGATATACAGGAATCTTGATGCATCCTCTGTGAGGAGTAAATTATTGTTTTCCTGGTGTTAAAGTAGAAAATACCGATGTGAGAAAAAGTAAATGTTGTGCCCCAAATCCTGTGGTGAGTCCACAGCAGAGCTCTGAGTACAACCCTGGTTTCTTGACTCTCCAGGCTTGCATTTTGGTCATGAGCTCATAAGGTAAATATATTTATAATTAAAATATGAGCTATTTGTTCACTGATGCTTTGGTTAGTTTAAGTTTACAGTTCCAGTATCTCCAATATTAAGAGAGCTGCTGCCAAAACTGCAGGGCTGTAATGCTTGCACTTCAGTTTCCCACAGGCTTGGGAGCTGTTCAGGGTCCACTGAGCAGTCACCTGAACCAGGTCCTTGGGAACTGCTGGGCAGGAATGGGGACAGCTGAGACCCAGAGCCTAGATTGCCGCTACTTTTCTGGGTAGCACTCAGTGCTTCTGTAGGTGAAGGGAAAAAACCTCCAGCTGGATTCTTCACCTTACAGGGCATTAGTGTGAAGTTTTCAAAACAGTAAGACAATATTAAAAACAAGCAAGGGCTGATGAGCTCACAAGATGCTGTACATAGCAGAATACGAATTAATTCATTGCAGATTCTCTTGTGCCACAGAAACAAAAAACTTTCCCCCACCAAAACAAAAACCACACAAAAAAGTTTGTTACTACACTGAGATCATAAAAGGCAAAAAAATTCCTGAAACGTCACACTCCCTAGCTCTACCTGATGAATGCAGGGGTCTAAAACTAACCCTGACATAAAAATGAGTATGTTATAGTTTTTCTTTTACTTTTCCTTTCAGTGTCCAGAGACCTCTACTCAGCTTTCACTAAATGTGAGTGTTCAGGTTCCCTATCAGTAGGATCATTCTCTGCTCCATTTCCCTTGTTTCAGAAAGATCCTTCAAGTTATCCTATGGTCAGAGTTGTAGTTTCATAAAGGAGGCTTTCTTTGTGTCAAGACAGTGTCTTCTGCCCCCTGTTAGCTTTCTGTATTTGTATGACATTGAATTGTGTTTATTGTTACTTCTGCTATCTTTGGCAAAGGTTTATTATTTTTGTCTGCCATTGTTTCTAGAATTGCTTAAAGCTGATTTTTGGTAAGGTTTCCATGTATTGTAACTTGCTATGGCACTTCATTTTTTTCCATTATGTAAGTCCAGCTACCAGCAACACAACATTGGGGTGTCTGTCATCTACTAAGAACATGCAATGCAAATAAAGTTTAACGCACAGATTACAATCCCTTTAGCTGCTTTCTCTATTTGGTGCATTTCCTTGCTGACCTTTGAAAACTCATTCCAAAGCCACAATTCACTTTGCCTAGTCAGGTGGAAACTTGTCAAACTTGGTCCAAATTGAGGAACTTTCTGCTGAAAATACCTTTATCTGAGGAGTTTTGTCAGGTCTGTAGATGGTCTAAGTTGTTCATCAGAACATGTTTATGCTCCTCCTTTTTCTTGATAGAGGAATTAAGGGTTGTTTGGGGTTTGGTTTTTTTTTTAATTTTTTTAAATTAAGCCTTATTTGCAAACAGGCAAGCTTTTTTCTTAAGTCTCTTCTATGAGAGTATGGCCATATGGTAATCTTTTAAAACTCTTTTCTTCTGTGCTAACTTCTTTTCAATTATAATTCAAACTCATTTCCTACTCCCTCTCTCCCATGCTTTCTTCTTTTTTTTAAATCCCCTTTCCCTTGCCTTCCTTAAAATATCAGGAACAGCTATTCAAGTTTCTGTTTTTTCTGACAAACCTCAGACATATCTTCTGGGTTTTCACATCTTAACAGACTGAACAGTTAGTTTTTGTTCCCAAGTATTAAATAGTCATTGAAATGCAGTTTTATCAACAAGACCTGAGTTTTAGCAGTTCAGCATAAATACAAACAAAATAAAATTATTAATAAATTACTGCTTTTAGGCTTACACTTATTTCTGAGAAGCAGAAAACCTGTAATTGTTTTTTCCTACATTTGTAAAAAGTAGGCCTGTTTACTTGCATATAGAAAGACCATGCAATTAACCCAGCTTGTGTCAGTTTTGCACCACTCCACTCACCTTCACCTCTTTTAGTACTGCTCTATCACCACCATCTATTCTCTTATTCTTATCTCCAGTTGTTTAGCACTGCAGGGAAGGGAGCATTACCAGGACTAAGGAGACCTAAGCAATGTCCTGAACACACTCCAGGAGGTAGCTCCGTAGCTGGCAAGCAGCACAGGCTTCAGTTCAGGTGCACACCTCCCCACAGCAGCAATCCACCTTCCCACACCACAAACCTACCCCACCCCAGAGAGCCGGGCAGCTTTTCTGCTCTTGCCCAGGTGGCAAAGGCCAATCTCTGTGGACATCGTTAAGGAGAACAGCAAGTGTTGGCAGTTTCTTATGCAAAGCAAATCTCACCTTAGTTTTCCACTTTCTATTAAGTTTAGGGGGACTTACCTTGTCCTCCCTTTGATTGTTGTAATTTGGGAACATAAGCAGTACTCAAACGCTTGTTCATTAAAGATATACAGCAAATGTATGTTTACATATTTATGAGAAAAACTGCAAGTTTTCTGCTTTACTCATCTTTGTTTTAACCAGTGGCCTGACATTTAATCCCAGTGAAGCTGTGAGCTATGCTTTCAGTGTTTTCACTGGTAAATGTCACTCTGCTACAGTGCTGCATTCACCTACTCTAAAAGCAGCTTTTATCAGCAGTGGTGCCATGTGCCAGTGTTCCCAGTGTGCCAGACTGCTGGCTTAGCTTGTTTTCTTTCAACAGCTGTACAAAATATCTGAAACAGAAAGGCAAGAACTATTCCATTTTTGTATGAAAGTGATTAATACGAAATTAGATTTAGAGAGAGTGTTGCTGAGTGTAAATGATGTATTTTGATCCTTTACTTTTAAACCTCCATTAATACACAGATTGATTAGTTTGTTGTACTGTTTAAAAGTCTGTTTACATTGAATTGGTAGAGGATTTTAGTATGTAGGATTTAGTTTATAGGCCAGTGAGCCAATTTAATAGTTAGCTGGATATTCCTCTGCATTAGAATGTAAATGGTGTAAAGAGACTTGCAGCACTGGCTTCTGGAACGATATCATACAGCTTGTTGGCAGCAAAGCCAGGTAGCCCAGTGACCGAGAAAGTCCTTTGGCAGTTGCAGCTCAAGAGGTCACAAAGGTGACACAAAAATTGTCTTTGGCCCCTTCTCTCCCCCTTTCTGCTGCCTCACTGAGGAAGGCCAAACCAAATAAACTAGAGACCTTCGGAGACGTAACTCCTGCAATGTGAATATTCTACAGGCAGCCTTGTAGCTAAAGTAAATAGATATTGGGAAACACTTAGCCTGAATAGCTGGTTGACCTTGTAGAGGCCCTGGTCCTTTCTTGCCCAACAGATGCCTGCTGCTTCTCCACAGCATACTAATAACTGCCACTGAATTCCCTGAGAGACACTTATATTCTGCTGGAGGGGAAAAACAAAAGCCTTGGTCTTTTCAAGATGGAAGACATCAATCATTGCCCAAAATTTACTTTGAAGTGTTTTGAAATTCACTAGTAGGAACAGCTCATCTTCTCTTACATGCTTAAGGAAGGCTTTAGATGATTCAGTTCCTTTCCACCATCAACAAATTCATATACTGGCAGAAGCTGAACAGCAGCATTTCTAGCTTACAGATTCTGCAAGGGTTCCTCTTCTTTATAATGTGCATACTTGTTTTCTCGGAAGTTTTCCCTGTATCCCTTGATGAGTGTACAATGTTGGATTCCAAGCAGCAGGAACACTGGTCTCCCTTTCTGCTGAGGGTGTGAGAGGGAGTAAGTAGGACTGGTCAGACCAGATTTTTGGAGGGGAATTGCCACACCAACACATGAGCAACTGCACCAGATCTAGGTATGACATGTCTCTAGACACGCACTGAAGGTTAACTGAAGGGTAATTTTTAATGATCAGAAAGGTTGATTAATAGTTCTGACTTACAGATCACGACCCCAAATTCAGATAGGGATGTATTTGTCTGTTGGCTTCAGCAGGTTTATACCAGAGTCTTTCAGGGGACAATTCTTATACCCGAGCATTTGGAATAGCAACATCTATAGTCAGAGCATTTTATGGGCATTTTGCATACAGAGATCCTATAGTGCCATATTTGCGTTGTCTTGTTTGAACAGGTATGTGTGGAATGGGAAAGAGCAGAGGACATAACAGTTACGATCAGATCATGTTTTTTTTAGAGATGCCTAGTCCATAATTTTCCTGATCCTTTTTCCCTCATACAAGTACTTTTGCATTAATCAAAGGGCATCTGAGAAGCAGCTTGTAAGTTATACACAGTCAGTAGAAGGTATAAATTGAGTGCATCATATCAAAACCTAGATATAGCAATGGTATTTTATTACTATTTTAATACTATTTAATTTTGATTATTGCTTTTCTGTTTTGCACCTCAGCAAAGTAGTAACAGCAACTCATTGTGGCCTTTAGAGCTACATATAGATTCACAAGTAGACCCATTTACTATTATTTCATTATGTGATCTTTTCTGAGTACACTTTGGAAATCATTCTAGCATTTACCTTTGTGTGTGCATCTCGACACAAGAATACTAAATACTAAAAAGACTGGAGCTGCTAGCCAAGTTTAATAAAGGGGGGAAGTAGGATGAAGTGTGCGGCACAGTAGGTTGATAAAGTCCATGATTGTAATAATTCATCTTTTTATAAAACCTGTTCAACAATTCTAAACGTCTGGGCTGAGGAGAATGTTAGGATGTCTCCCTGACCTAAATCATATCTGCGATTGGTATTTGTTTTTGTGCCAGACTGTAGAAAGTAAGAGACCAATGTGAAACTCTCTCCTTGCTTTAGACAACTGGGTCGAGCTTTCATAGTGGATGGAGACTGAAAGAGTGCAGAGCAAATTTAAGTCCAGAAGGAAGACAGGTGGAGGGCACCTGGGAACAGGGATGCAGAGCAAGGTGAATCACAGAGATCACAAAGAAAACCAGGGAAAAGAGGATGGGTAGGAGACATCTCAGAGGGCTGGGTGAGAGTACAGAGAAACATCGAAATGGAAGACACTGGGGAAGAGACAGGGGAAGAGGACTGTAGTGCAACAGAGAAAGGGCTTGGGGAGCAATGAAGATGAGACAATATTTGTACTCCAGGTAGCTCTGCTAAAGGAAAGGGAAGGTGGAGTTTCTGTTTAGCAGTGGTGTACATTTTTATCTGTTTGCTTAAAGCTGAATTTTGAATCTGCAATTAGTAGTCAGACTGAATATTCAACTCACAAAAAAAGAAAAAAAAAGTAGTAAATAACTTTTTTGGACTGTTTTGGTGCTTCTTATGCACTGATCTGCAACAGAGCAGAATCTGGAGCAGGGATGCTGGTGGGTTTTGCTTGGAAACACAGGAGAACACTCCCAAGTTGTTTCCTATGCCTATGTTTACACTACAGTAACAGATGTTATTACAAATAGAGATACCTAAACATGCCTTAATTTAGATATCAGTAGCCATGTACCAGTAGCACAATCAACACCAGTGCAAATTAATCAAACTTGCCAAGAAATAGGGCAAAATGCCTGGTTTAGTTCACAGGTATGGAAAAGTTTCTTTGAAATGCTAAAAGGCACTGTGTGTGGTTGGTTTATGTCCTTGCTTGCCAAGCCGAATGTGTAAAAAAACAGATCTTCATTCTCAGCAGATGATAGAGTAGGTTTTAAAGTCCCAGCATGGATTTACTTGAAATCAGGTTCAACAGGAGATTTGAAACAATAGTATGTTACTCTGATTTAAAAAATCTAGTATGCAAAGTTGATGTGTTCAGCTACTTTGCTTCTTAGCTATATAACTGCTAATATAAAATAATTGTATTTTCTTTACACAAGCATACAGCATGTTGCTGGTAAGAGTCTTTCAGAAAAATGTCAGCAAGTCTTGCATGAATAAATAGTTCAATTAAGATCAACAATAAAACCAGAATAATTTTGCACACAGTATTACATTGTGTTGATTCTGACAAAACACTGCATTGCGGTCATCACATCCCCATGCTAGATTCCTGGGGCCATCTTAAAGGCGAAGGAAAGTCTAGGTGAGAGAGTTTGGAAGTCAGTAGCACGAAAGCTGCTGCTGCTTTTAACTGAGGCAAGGTGCTCAAGGTTAGCCAGTTTATCAGTGGGATCTTGCCACGCCACAGGGAAGGAAACATTCCGAAATATCTCCTACAGCCCTGAAACAGAAACTCTGATTCTTTTTTTCCCCCCACCAATATAATACTTTTCACAAGCTGGTGAACTTGGAACAAAAAAATGTGAGTTTATAGGATATAGGGCCATGATTTTATAAAAGAACTCTTTATTTCCATGTAACACCCAGCTGTGCAGAAAAATGCTGATTACACAGTAGTAGTTAAATTTAGTAAAAAATTCTTTGCCTGAAATCAATTTTGATACTCAAGTAGAGTGCCTAATATACCCTGGTTTAAACCTTTTAAGCAATCTGTTTTTTCAGTTTACCAATGTCTAAAATTGAAAGACTACTTTCTTTTACTGTTAATGTTTATAAGTGAATTTGATATCCTCTGCTACAAGGACCTTCCTTCTGTATGCTTATTTCTATGTACTAGTGTTTATTAAAAGAAAAAAAAATCCAGTCATGAATATCAGCTAGTAGATTCTGATGAAGGCCCTAATTCATCAGCACATTTTTGCTCAACCCCTAAGTGTTTTGCTGACTTAAGCCAAAGTTCAGGAGGTTTATGGCTGGATCCCAGGTATAGTAATCCTAATTAAACTTCTCTGGCTTTATTATGCCCTAATCTGTGCACAGATCTCATGAGTGATACAATACAAAGCTGGACTGAGATTGGAAGCTGGTTTAGTTATAAACCTCATGAGTCAAGGAATTCTGCTTCCTTCATAGAAATTACTGTGCTATCTCAGAGCTCTTTACCTCATCCTTGACATGTAAAGAAAGATGATCTGTTTTGGCAGCTACTTTAAATAATGTCTTTTGTTTCCCCTCTCCCCCCCCCCTTTTTTTATATTCACTTTCCGCCTTTTTTTTTTTTAATAACTTTGGAAGTATTTTTTTAAAATGTAATGTTATATGAATATACACATTTTTAATTCTTTACTGTATGAAAAAACTCATGTTTTACTTTTGTAAAATGTTTCATCTCTTTTAGATATTGTGCAATGGACCAGGAACATGTGTTCCTGTCTGTATATCCGCTCTTCTTCTTGGGCTTCTAGGAATAAAGAGAGCAATCATTGTGTATGTAGAGAGCATCTGCCGCGTGGAAACTTTATCCCTGTCTGGAAAGATTCTTTACTACTTTTCAGATTATTTCATCGTTCAGTGGCCCGATCTAAAGGAAAAATATCCCAAGTCAGTATATCTTGGTCGAATAGTGTAACAACAGAAGACAAGCTTTACCTAAAATAAACTCTGCAAGCTCCTCACTGAAGAAACGCATTCATGTAGCAATTTATTTTTAAGGATTCCTGTTAAGAAATTAGGCCGGTACTGGAAAAGGAGACAATAATAAAGATATCTCTACATTTAAGTACACTGTTGTGTAGTTGTATTTATTGCCATCATGTAGATCTGTTCACCAATACACCATAATGACCTTAAGTCTATGCTGTCTCTGTTTTCATCTAGTTTTCCTGCTATGTGAATGGCAATTTTTGTCTACAAATAAATATGGGAATTTGTATGAATGTAGCATTTCCTGTAAGGAAACTTTGTGTAGTTTTCTAAATTGTAAGAAACAAAGTCTTGTTCTAGCACAACAGACTTTATTTCCTGTATGCTAGCAGTGAAGTCCCTTGTGAATCCTTAGGGTATAAAGGAAACAGTTATATTAAGTTGGCTTCATGACAGTTTGTACTCTACAGTCTTCCAAAACCCCCAAAGCATTAAACTAGTATCGTTTTTCCTCTGGGCTTGTCAAAGCTGTCCTTATAATCTGTAGTCCACCTTTTGAAAATTGTTGCTCACTTCTTAAGATAAATGAAAAGGTGCCAAGCGTCATGCTACAGGCACAGTACTTCTAGATTTAAGAAGTACTTTCTTCAAAGCTTACGTGCAAAAATCCTGAGCAGGTTTACGTCCCGGAGAGCAAACTGTCGCTTGGGAAAATTGAACTGGTTCAGGCTCTAAAATACAGAAAAGAAAAAATAAAAGTGTTACTATCAGTAATACGGGAGGAAACAGTTTCCCTTTCTTTTCCTGATACAGTGAATTTACTTTCAGTATATCCTGTTTTCTCATTTTAAGCACCTTACTTTCAGCAATACAATATGTATTTAAGATTTTGTCATGGAAAATGGTATTCTGTACATTGGCACAACTTTTAAAAGGCATTTTGTTGAAGCCAAGTGTGTGAAAGTCTACTTCAGCATTTCACATTCATCTGGCAAAACGTAATTCTACACACTGTTCCACCTATAAAGCAATATAAACACATCTGTCATCTATACACACACAGAGCTCTGTGTCTGGCTGCAGAAACATATACAAAGAAGAAAGCTCAAAGCAGAAACGCCCCACAGACTGCACAGCCTGGCGCTGGTGAAGCCAACAGCAGCTCCGCCGCTGCCGCAGGAGGAGACTCACTCGCCCAAGCCTTTTCCTCAGCGTCGGATGTCAAAACGCTGCAGCAGCTCTTCTGGTAGGGAACAGGGGGTGGGATTTAGCTGAACAGAAATGGTGGTTTCTGCTGTTAGGAAACAAGGGTCTAGAGGAATAGACTGCTTTGTGCAGAAAATCATTAGAAATCATCAGAAAATACTATGCAGAAAACTACTGTCGTGACGTTGCGAGGCCCTGTGGGGAAGCCAGCCATTCCAACCTGTTCAACAGGCTTCATAATCCTCAGCATGAGTCCCTTGATGTGGTCACATGTGAGCTCAGAACAGAGAGTTTTTGTGGTTTTTAACTTAGATTATGTCTGACATGAAAGAGCAGTTAATAGGTTAAGACCATGCAGGAAGGACTCTCTGTGCAGTACATACTCACGTCCTTGAAAATGACCCGGCTGAAGTACATCTGATGGGTGCAAGGGCTTTTTTTCCCTGAACCGGAGGGAGGTCTATCTTATCAGGACTTTCTGCACAGATAGTTTGGTAATCTGGAGATACACTGGGCTTTATTATGGCTAATGGTAGTTTATTTTAGATGAGTGCTCTCTGCGCTGAATCTTGCTTTCTGTTTTGCAAGGGAACTAGAGTAGAGGGGAACGAGAGCGGAGGCAGCCTCTTCCTCTGCTCCGGCTGAGGGGCAACAGCGCAGGATCAGCGCCCGAGGCTTAGAGAAGCACGAGAGGAGGAAGGCAATGAATGCTTCCATTCACGCACCACATCCCGTGCCTGAATGGCCCGCTGGCCTGGCAGCAAGGCAGACTTCTAGACCGCCTCGTCCGTAAACACAGCCAAGGCTCAAACAGCGCTGAGTTCACATGCTGCTTCTGTTCAGAGCAAAGCAGACCGTATCCCATCCTCGTCCTGCTCTAGATTTATACCTCAGTGAAAGAATCTCTGGCTGCTCAGTTCCTCCCTTCGAGCCCTGCCCAGGGCGTGATTTTGGGCTTTGGTGCAATTTCAAACTCCGGGTTCGTGAACTTTGGGAGTCTGCCTTTGAACGCTGGGGAGTTCCAGGAATTTTCTTCCACCTGTCACCTGCATGGCAGCAACTGCTGCTAAAGGAAATCACTTCCCTGTCCAGACTTGTAACCTCCCATGTAAACGCTCAGAAGGTAATGGTGGAGTTCTTCACAAGAGGCTGTTCTGAAAAACTGAACTGCTCCAGGCCATCTGACATGAAGGAATCTCATTTGGGAAGGACTTGGGAAGACGTTTCCTCCTTCACTGCCAGCCTTTTGGGGGAGCAAAGACGAGAGAATCTCTGCCTGTGTTCCCCCAACAGCATGTTCTTTACTCTGATCAACCTGGGAAACACAGGTCAAAATAGTTAAAATAGGGCATATAAAGTAGTTTTTAATCTGGATGATTGGCTATGACAGTGGGACAGTACCCATTTCCTTACATTTGTTGCTATTTTCCTTGCTGATTACTGGCTCAAGTGCCAACTTGAGTTAAGGACACTTTTCAGCAGGTTGTAATTAGTCTTAGTAAGTGAAAACTTGAATTAGAAATGACCCAGAAGTCTGTAAAGCTGAGGCAGCTAGAACTGCTCAGGAGAGCTCAGAAAGGGAAGGATCACAGCCTAACTCTGACCAAAGCCTTCAAGAAAACGCTGCATTGCAACCATAGGGGATGGAACACAGAAAGAGTTCCTGGCTTGAATTCTGTTAAAGGAAGTTTTGTTATCAACTAGATTGACTTTTCCTTGAAAAGATTATATCAAGTAACTGCTCGTTCTCTCCAAAAGCACAGTGGAGCAGAAGTAAACCAGCATTTTGTTATTGAGTAGCTCTTATCTTTTGTTTGTAGTAGGTGGGTACAACCAAACTGTCATTGTTCCAGGAAAAAGCTGCATTCTTCCTGCTCCCAGCCTGGAACAGAAAAGGGCGCTCCCAGGGTCTAGCCAAAGACTTGAAGGTTGCTGACTGGATTCCTTACGTTTAGATCCTTGGGGTTTGCTGTGTGTCATTCTTTCCCTTAAATATTAACATCGACACAAACGCGTTTGCGTTATGTACATGCGGGATGTTTGCAGTGAAATACGTTACCTCTTTTTTCTCCACTTCCAAAAGAAGAAAAACAATATCTTATGGATTTAAAGCAAAATAGGGAAGAAATATATTCTTAAAGAAAACAAATATGACTTTATGAAAATATCATCATCAAAATTGGCAAACATTCAAAAGAGAACAGAAGGTATACAAAAATCCCTTCCCCACGTCCTAGCCTGGAAGCCAAATTCTAAATGAGTTTTAGTTATCAGATTTATTTTTCTAGATATGCATGAGTTGACAAATATTAAGTATTCAGAGTTGCTTCTCTTTTGACCTAGTTGTCTTCTAATGGAGAGTATATATTGAACATGCATTAAAAAAATAGGTTAATTGTATTTTATAAAAGGAGGAAGGGAAGATAAGAGGGGAGTGCCAGTTGGACTGTAATAAAATAATGGTATGAGAAGAAGGTTGACTCCTGATAAAACCAGCTCAGATTATTTCCAAGTTATGCCAGAATAAAGCTAAACAGACTGATCTGAAAGCTAAACAGACTGATCTGCTTTTGGCCAATGGACCAAATTTCTTACAACTCTGCAGTGACCATTCCAATAAAGTTACGCTGCTCTGTAACATTTGGCAAGCCATCAAGGATTTCTGGGGACAGTAGTCAAAGCCTCAAAAGTACCTTCTCACACAATTCTTCAGACATCTGTTTTTCATGCAAAAAAACCCTGTCAAAACAGATGACAGTTAATGCCTTAAAACAAAAGATTGCTGTATACAAATAGCACACAGACAGTTTTAGAGATACAAATCATGTTTGCAAAGCAAAAAGGTCCCCTTATATCTGTGCAAGGGGCCATAGAGCATAAACAGACCCAGTGAGACCATCTTTTCCACTCTTTTTTCACCCCCAAATGAACTTATCAGCGTGCCTTAGCCAATGTGCTATCACAAATCGCATCCGAGCAGCAGCCTGTTTTCCTCGGACAGGAGAGAAAGTAGGCTGTCTACACGGGAGAGTATCTCCGAGACAGTTAGGTAGCAGCACTTGCACAAAAACCTCTGCTAGTTCAGTGCCAAGTGGCACGATCCAATTGAAAACATTTTGCCCCACACTTCAGTCCCTGGCAAACAGCACAAAAGGCTTGCTGTCACCATTTCTCTCTAAGGACTGCGTCTCCTACGGCTTCGTGATGGAAATGAAGGGTTTTAACAGACCCTTGCTAGGTGTCATCACGGTTGCTCAAACACATCGCGTACGCAGTACTTGTATTTCCCTTCAAACCATGTTTGTGCTGCCTTTCCCTCTGCTGAGCGCACGTGAAACCAAGTCAGCGTGGTGGGCTATGGAGTTACAGTACCACTGCAGATACAAGCTGCTGGTCTCGCACTGCTTTTATTTCTTCTGTAAAGGAACTTTGCTCTCCCAGCTGGAGGTGCTGGGAATGAATGCAAATGTATAAGGACTGTAGCCATGGCCATCCCACTTTGCTCCTGGTAGTTTGTGGTGGTGTGCTTAGTAACAGCCTGACACAGACTACTACCATGCATGTCACAGGTGTTGAAGCTTTAAAAAGTCACTTTCTTAGATTTAAAACTTACTATGCAAATCAGAAACATATCTTTTTATCTAACATTGGCTATTTTAAGACAATATAGCAGGGAAAAGCAATCAAATGCTCTTTGATTTTTTCTACAACATTTTCTACAACAAATTGCAATACCCCTCTCAACCTTGTATAGATCAGAGCGATTGCATTCATCTTGTGCCTGTAATGCATGTTACAGATTCACTGTTAGTTTGGACACAGGTAGAGTCTTCCCTTCCAGTCACGCAAGGGACATCAACAACTGTGGAGTACGTAAGAGCTTTGAACACCGGGGTATGTGTCAGAGACTTCCCAGCACCAGGAACAGATCACACAACCCTTCATCTACGTTTTCAGACTGACTTCAGGAAACTAGTTCATGAAAGCAATTATGAGCTGGTTGTTGAATGTAGTGTTTAAGACAACCATTCCCTAGGACATTAGTTTTTAATTATCATTTCAACAAAAATAGTCTCCCATTCACTAGTAATGCTGTGTGAATGAAGGACAGCTTACATCTGATGAACAACCAAAGATCATTTAATCGAAGCTTGTCAGTAGAGTAATGCACTGGGAGGGTAGTGTCCGTATTATGGGACAGAAGAGACACAGTTCAGAAATTTTACCACAGAAAATGAGAGCTTTCAAAAACCGTACACTTATAGAAACCCGAGTTGCATTCTTGTACTAGTTCTGACAGTCACAGAAGCCAGAGAACTGCTCGTTCTGGGGACCGTGAGGCAGAGCACAAGCGAGCAGTGTGCGAGGTGTTTGCAGAAGCTCCCTGGCTCTCAGGCAGTACTGCGATATCCCTCCCCGTCTGCTGGCCCATGCTGAGACCACATACACTGCCAATAAATGCCTGGTTGTTCCAGGAGGAGGGCAAGGATCGAGTGAAGTAAGCATCGAGTCCTTCTGGTTGCTCGCAGCACAATTTGAACCTAGACCTTTCATGAAGCTTGGGTTTGAGTTTTTTAAATCACCATTCTTCCTTATAGCATAATGATAGTCTCATGATCAGTACTGTTGAAATCAATAGGAAGTACTTTGAAGCAGAGATCATCTTGCAGAAAGCAGCTTCGTAAGGAACAGGATTTTGCATGAGAATTTAAGAAAACCAATAGCTTTCCCTGTAATAGCTTTGGACACCATTTTTCATCTGCATTGCTGTTTCATGCTGCAATGGTAATGGAGAAGGAAGAGAAAGTGGCATGCGATACAAGACCAACCTTTGCTGACATGCTTAAACTCAGCTGACTATTCTGCACAGTGTAAAATTTCACATACAGTATATCTTATATCTTTTTTTACCTCCTCACCCCCCAAAATTTTAAGATGTTTTATAATCCAGTTAATGGGTCAGACAGAAATATGCATGCAACAGAAATAAGCAATTTCACATTAAGCTGTGTCAGTGAAAGGCTTTAACCATGCATGTATCTATAAAAAAATGTATTTGTTGACTGGTAACACCAGTTTTACGCATACCTTCTGTTATCTTTGCTTATACCTGAGGAACAAAGCTAAACAAGATGTTTGACGTGTTTGTTACTCTCTAAACAGAGAGAGACTGGGGGCAATAATAATATTTAACAGACAAAAATGGGGGAAGTGAAGGATCTCTGCAAGGAATATTTCATGTTTCAAACAAGTTATAGCACTTTATCAATTAAGATATTACACATATTAAACAAGTCTATTGTAAATTGATACTTCAATGGTAGCACAGACACAGTCCAGTATTACCAGATTTTTGTCACTCTTCCACCCAGAATGTTTCATTTGGGGTTTGGAGGAAACTTTTTTTTTTGGGGGGGTGGGGGTGTGGGTGCAGAGGGGAATATTTTTGGGTCTTTTAGTGTTGGTTTGTTTTTTGTTTTTTTTAATACAGAAATCCAGTATTCATGGCTATGCAATGAGATGACCTTCTGGACAGTACGGGATTTATACAGGTGCTCAAAGAGATTTTGTATAAACTTCAGAAAGAGAGAAAGACAGAAGGAGAATATTCATAGATAATTAAGTTGTCCTCGAACTATCCAGCAGATGATTTTTAAAGGAGTCCATAACACAAAGTTACAGGTTTTTGGTTTTTTATCGAGATTTAAGAAGTATTTTAAACCATGCAGTGAAATTGTTGTGCGTAATACTACCCCTTCTATGCATTAGTGCACAATAAATTCTTAAAATCAAAAAACCCTCCACTTGGTTTAAGAAAGAGTGGATATTTGTAATGTTATAACAACAGTCAGATCTGCTCAGTTAGCGTTACTGTAAATTCTACTTCCAGCTCCCAGTAGCTTGGCAATTAGTGTTTCCTGCTTTATTGTTACACAGTGCAATTGCACTCTGCTGCTTTTCATCTATGATCCAGCCTGGGATGTCAGCTGACACCAAAATTAATGTCCTGACTTCCAAGTCAGTGGCTCAGAGGATATCTCCCCAACATTCACTGCCAAGATGAAGTCCAGAAATTATTATTCAGCAGCAGTAAACAGGGCCTGTTTTTGCAGGCAACCATTTGTAAAAAAGCAAGCATGACAGCTGGGAATCAGTGTTAATGTTCTTTTTATATCCACACTGAAAAGCAAAATATTAAAAGTGATGCTGCAGTATTTGTAAAGAAGCGCTTAAATGATATCTTAACAGCTCTACCTTAATATTTGTAATACTTCCTTTAAAAAGTAATCTGGCTGCAAAAGGGTACGCTAAGTCAGGTTTTACAGTGTAGTTAGAAACAAAACAGGTACCTTCAAAAATTATTGGTGTAGGAATCTCCGCTCGTCTGTCGCTTACAGACAGAAGGCAGGCACTGGCAAAGGTAGTTCTCTCCAAGCACAATCACAATTCTAAGCGTGTTTTTAATTTAACTCCAGACTAGAAATAAATCCTGAAAATCTTCATCTAACTTTTTCCTTGAAGAACAAGAATGGGGGTAGAATAGGAAAGCTGAGGAAATACAGAGAGCGCTGCTTCCATGTAAAGTACTACTTTGGAAAGATTGAACAGGTAATTCTGAGAAGAAAGACATTAGTGCTGCTGCCTTGCCCTCCCACCCCCTACCTCCACTTCTTTAAGGTTTATTGAAGATTGAGAATACATAACACAAAGCAATTAAGGTTTTATACTGTGTAGGCTGAATTCACCACTGGTCTGTAACACTGAACTGTGCTGGCTGTGAAGCAATGAATATTTCTGGAATAACATGTTCATTTGCCAAGCTTTTCCTCTGAAGCAAGTTTATTATACAATGCAGATACAAAATAAAGTTGTCTCTGTTTACTTACAGGTGTTAACCTCCGTAACTAGAATGTTCATTTGTGTTTACAAGTAAACATTACCAATACTTTCTACTTGCGTGCAGCAATCCCTCTGCCCCCCACCCCCCTCTGTTCCAAACACATGCGAGAACTGCAGGTACAGAACAGTACTGTCCCCAGTACTGCATTTACTACTAAGAACACCTTGCACACACAAAGTACACCCTAGTAATATCACTGAGTTTTAAACCATAGGGATTACTTGCATTAAAACTTAAGCAAATAACTACTTTAGATATTAAATCTTTGTTCCAGTTTGGGAGGGGGAAAAAAAAAAAAAAAAAAAAAAAAACTTCTCCACAGCACAAAAAACCCCATCCCTCCTCCACAACAGCTTTTGGAACTTCTGAAGTTTTGTGGGATGTAATACAAGCACAAAGTGGACCAGAGTAACGATCTGGGACAACGTGGCTAAAGCCCTCAGGATTCTGTATTCTGGTGTAGTCTCAGTTATCTGAGCATCAGCTATTCCTAATTCCCTTCTCTCCCCCCAAGTCTGAATCACATCCTCTGACATCTGCTGAAGTACATTAACAGTGACACAGATTATTTGAAACCTCTCTTATCCAAACAGATTTGGGATCCTTACTATTGTAACAACCGAGTCTCCCCGCCGTGGTAGCCAGCCCCTGGCTAAATGCCACTGTGTCTCAGCTAGTCACGCGTCATGTGCGGCACTCGGCAGCCTTTTCTCCTTTGCACCATTTCAGTCCCAAATAACCCCGCAAAGCACTCTGAATATCATTTGCTGTGTATTGGTTTGCTCTTGAAATTACCTAAACTCAGTAAAGCTTTACCATGGAAGTTCAAAGAAGGATAATGAACTGAAGTTAACAAAAAGGAAAAAAAAAACCAACCACATTTTCTGAAGCTTGTAAGAATACCGTATCAGAGGTGGGAAACATTTCTGATGAGGAATTAGTGTCATTTAGAAAATACTGCCTAGATAATTAAAATTGGAAGAAGTCACAGAATTAGGCAGCAAGGAGAAGGGTTCTGTTCCTTTTTTCTATATTCAGATTTTGACTATTAACACAAGAGCATCGCTGGATAATTAGCCAGCCTTTTAAAATATCAGCACTGCTCAGGCATCACCTTGTTTCAATAAATGTGAAGGTTTTAACCATCAGAAAACTGACCTATTCATAGGTCAATATGTTTTAATTATTTTGTGTTTGGTATCCAAATGAATAAGTTTGAATAATGCAACATGAAGTTGCATTAAAAGTTACCACATACTATTTTAAATCAAATCTGTTCTGAAGTTATTATTGGGGAAAACACTGGAGAATGAAGAGAAAAATTGGTTGAACACACCATTCCTTGAAAGACGTGAATTTGTCCGGACCCTGTTAACAGTTGCAAACAGAAGCAAGAACATGCTCAAGTGGCATAAAAATCAAGCTTTGGGGTTCAGGGAGGGAGCTAAAGTGTTCAAACCAATCTCAGATGACGCTGGTGGGCATCAGCCAAATACTAAACGAAATAGCCTCTGCCCACATCCTGGAGAGCTAGAAATTGCTTCTTCAAAATATATATGTGGAAAGTTATATTTTATATGTATATATGGAAAGTTAAAGTGGTAGCTAAAAGCCAAGAATTATGGAAGCACAAAATATCACAAAGTTATTGTTTTCTCCCTTCCTCTAATTCCTTAGTAGGGCGATCCCCTCTCAAATAGAGCAAAAACCAGTTCATGAAGTTTAATAGAGGAATAAGGAAAGTTTCAGGCTTCGAAGTCATTCTGCATTAGAATTAACAGGTTGCATAATTCATTTTTGCATCCGCTCAGAGTTTAAGAAGGGTGGGACACTTACTTAATATCAAGTCTTGGTAAGTGTAAGGTGTTCGCCAGCTCCCCTTCCCGTGGGAGCAGAGGTGCCCCGTGGCTTTGAGCGCTCCCTTGGCTCCCGGAGCGGCATGCTCCTCGGCTAACGTCACCGGCCAGCGTGAAGGCCACTTGGTATTTCTCCCTGTCACTACAGCGTTACGGTTCAAATACAGTTTGTCTGTTGGCAATAGTGGTGCAGATGCATGTCCTCTCTCCCTGCTGCTGGGAGGAACAATCCTGGTGTGTGCCGGTCAGTCCGTCCAGATCTTGGCTCTCTGATGTCCAGGGCTGCCCAGGAAGCGGCCTGGTGAACTTCAGGAGCAGCAGTGTGACTGATGAGACATTTTAAGAAGAGCCATCAGAAGCAAAATAATGAAGAAGGAAAAAGCCACCATTTTCAAGGGGTCTAGTGTTCTCTTTAACAGGAACACAAAAATATAGTGCCAAGTTATTTGCCTACCAAAGTCTGCCTTAAGTAGAGATATGAAAGCTGGGGGTTTGTTTGTTGTTTTTTTTTTTCTTCACAAGCATGAAAGAAAACAAAGACGGAAGACACACAAGTCTCATGTGCCTCACAGGGAGCAGTTCTGGTAACCCACACTGTCCCTGCAGGCATTTCCTTTGTGTGTTTTGCTATATTGTTCCTGTAGGTAAACATCACTGTGAAATAAAACTGATGGCTGTTAACATTTAGCTTGTTGACAAAGGGAATCACACACTTCAGTGCATGTATGCTGGTGATACAGACTGTCTGCAAATGGTTTAGGTCCTACTGATGGAGACGTGAAGCCTGCCAAGTAGGAGGGAGAAATGACTCTCCGACCTACCTGCTGCAAGCCAACAAACTTACTCGCTCTTCTGATGCTTGAAGAAGAAAATTGTGAAATATGTCAGGCATTTTGATTGCACAGCAAGCAATCTGAAGTCCTTTGTTGCCTTCTGCTTGGGTACTGGTTTTAGCAAGTTAAAAACCAATACCAGCAGCAAGCCTTCCACTCAGTCGGGGGGGCAGGAGGGGGATGGGGGACGGGGACAGAGGACAACACAGGACCCCCAACACTAAGCAGGTTGCAGGTAAGTTATATTTATAGTATTTTTCTATTAGCTTTATCCAGGAACATACTTTGGCATTCAACTATTCTCTAGCTATACCCCCACTGATAAAAATGCAGCTATCACATTTTAAGGGAAGGTCAGGAATCTCAAGTAAAAATACAAAAGCCCAAAACTCTGCCTTAAGCTTATTTATCAACAGCTAGCACCACCAGATAACAAAACTCACCTCTATTTTCATAAGAGGATGGAGAACAGAAGACGACATCAGTGTTAGAATCAATTAAAAAGTGATAGATTAAGAAGTACGTAGATATTTTAATAGTCTCTTTTGTTTTAAATAAAGCTTAATCTCTACAAATACAAACATGTAGATAAGTCTTTCCCGTCAGCAAGTTATTTTATCATGAATGTGAGTAACATTTATGTCCTAAGAATTAGACACAACAGGGAGTCTTTCCCAAAACTACGACTCGGACTGCCAGTCCTACAACTGCCAGAACTGATGGTTAAAAACCCTCCCCAAATCAAGGATTTCCACCACCACCACCCCTTTCAAGAAAGGTCAGGCTTTATATTTCTTTTTCTACTGCAGTATTTTAGATTTGGTGCTATGCAATTCTCTGAGCATTTTGGCATGGCGTGCATCTCTGAAGACATCTCCATATAAGGGAATTTACTCAGGCAAGATAGGGAAAACACAGAAATCAGATAATAATTCCATCAAGGCTGAATTTGGCCCTGTGGTTCAGATTGTGGTATTTGTAAGAAGTCCGTGTACTTAGTTTTTCCAGATGTTGATTTTAAAACACTTGCAAGCCGGCCTTTTAGCTAGAATTAATGACTGCCAAGAAAGTGTTGTCTTCTGTCTGGTACAGAGGAAAGAGGAGTGGGCTACAAACACCTCATAGCGCCAGTAATTGTTCTACAAGGCAAGAGGATCTCTCATGGGTTGAGAGTGGTCTGTTAAAGTAGTCAAGGCACAATACAGCACACACACAGCATGGCATGTTTCATTAAAGTACCACACTACTGCATACCCCCAAAATCTTCCAAAATAATTAGCAGTATGAGCACAACAATGTTTTAAGTAGGTATTTGAGGTAATACACGAACAGATGTCACACAAGTTTACCTAGGACACGGATTATTTTCAACAGGAATCCTAGTAAATGCAGTTTTGGGTACTGCTAAGGCTCACCAGTGGCTCTTCTGTAGAGTTCTTATTTTGCAGTTTCTTCAGTGCTGCTACACGCTATACTAACATTTGGTCTTAACAGGCATCAACCGGCAGAAAGATGCAAGTCTTACTAGAGTCATAAGCTGTATTTATCCTACAGCTGTTTTAATAACTTTAGTTACATACATTAATTAGGCTAAAACATTACTGAGCCTTAGTGTCACCAGCACCCTGGGACAGGGCATTTCACAACACCAGAACTAGTTAACACACTGACATGGGACAGGACAGGACAACCTAGGAAAAACTTCCTCAAGTTTAAGGGAATTAGTTTAAGGGCTTAGTTAGCTCCTTGCCTCTCAGCTAAGGCACTTCAAAGGGGAAGCAAGCAGTGCAGCCTGCTCCTTGCCTCACCAGGTTAGTACTCACTCAACAGTATTTTTTCCCCTTGATCCTCAAGAGAGGACATAGCTGTAACTCAGAAGGCTTAGAGCATCTTTCCCTTCCTCAAAGCACCAGGTTATTGGAAAGCACTTTCCTTAGCCAGCTCCCCCATCGGTTACCTGCAGGCCAGAGAGCTCCGTGGACGGCAGCGCAGGACCCACTCCTCACCAGAGCAACCCCCTGCCCGCGCCAGGCTAGCATGACTCCCTGCTCCAGCTTCCTCCCACACTCCCACACTTTCAAGTGCTGTGGCTCCCACCTCCCACCCATGGAACCTACTCCTCTGCTCCAGGCAAAAATCACACCCACACGTGTGACCACAAACGCACACACAGTGGTGTATTTTCTTCACCTTCTCCTACCCAGCCCCACAGCTGGTACCACCACCCTCACCAATTCAGAGCCCGAGCCCCAGTCCCCTCCCTCGTTTCAGCTACACCACTCAGCAAAGCCTTCCTCCTTCCCTTATTTATATTTATATATATATATAGCCCTATGGAGCTACTCCTGGCAAACGAACTTCCTGTGCGCAGTTTAGCTCTCCCAAACTAACTCTATCAGGGAATCATCCCACTCCTCCTCAGCTGAGCAGTTGATTAAAGCAAGGCCCGTCACCAGGATCAGCTGGCCAGGAACAAGCCAATGATCCACCTCAGGCGTGGTGAGGCCCGACCACACATAGGACTCGCCAGTCACCCCCCTACACCTCTTCAATCACAGATGCTCAGTATGGCTCCGACACAGAGCGGAACACAGAAATCACAAGGCATATTTGATCGTTTTCCATTCAGCCTCATTAATTCTATAGATTATTGTGGAATTACACAAGGGATAATTTAGGCTGAGGGAGTTTAATAGGACTACCCATATGCTTACAATAATTCATTTGCAAGAATGTTTGTAAGATTATGGTCCATGTTTCCAAGAAAACAGACTTTGTCTCTTCAGAGCTGTTTTTCCTTAGTTTCCAACTGAAGTCATCAGCGCATGTTTATGATATTACATGTGGTTGCTGAAGAAGTTATTACAATGTCACAAAGAGGATTATGATTTCAGGTGGGGAATAATTCTCACACAAATCCTCTTTCCATACAGCCTTAGTAATAAGGAATGTAGAAAAATAGGGCAAAGATAAGAGATTTACACTTAATGAGCCAGATTGCCCAGTATGCTTTGTACTGCACTGATGGGTTTAAATTTGCTTTGTGTTGTCAGAGTGATGCAAAACAGAATGTGTTTTTAAGTTCACTCAAATATTTCCTATACAACCTTTTCCCATGGGGCAGAGGCATATTGCTGATCACTGCATAAACGGCAGCAAGCACCCAAAAGATTGGTCGGTGCCTTATCAGATGTTCAGTATCAGCATAAAACCACCCAAATGGTATTTGTGCCCTGCTCAGATGGGGTAAAAAATAAAAATGCTAAACGATTTATTTGAAGATAATTTAAACCTGATTGTCCAGCAAGAAAATATTATGTGCTATTTTTTGTCTGTTACTAATCAGGGCCATTTTATTTTGAAATTGATGAAACATATAATTTATGGAGCTGAGAAAAGCATAGCAATTGTAAATGTCTCAAGCTTCCCAAGCCACTGTGTATTGTAGTAAAAATGATTGAGAGCATTAACAAATAAGGTCCTGATCCAACTTTACTTAAGTCAATGGAAACATTTCCAAGGACTTCGGAGGATATTGAATCTAGCCCTAAATCATATGTTCTCTGAGGTCATGAAAGATGAGTTTATCCCAACATGAATGTCTGAAAACTAATGAACTTTCATTATGTTTACGTGAATTGCCATTTCCCTCACCCCATTCTTCAGTTTCCTGCTTCTCTTGCACAGTTTCCTTTTCCCAATGGGTAGCTCAGGCAGTTCTGCTTCCTTTAATTAGGAACAGCCCTGGCTGTTTTCGTTAGAGAATGTGCAGCGGTGGAGCGGTTTAAGCTGAGCCGATGCACAGCACTGCAGTATGAAACAACCTCCCGGCTGCCCCACGAGTCCCTCAGGACTATCACAGCCCAAGGGGGCTCCCACCGCAAGTCTTCTGAAAGAACCCCGTTGGTTTCAGCTGGAGCCAGACCCGACGCTTAGCCTTAAATTTCTGCTATGAAATGGGAGTGCAGACCGGTTATTTCTGGGGATACCAGGTAGGCGGCTGGGTGGGCCACAGCTCCAGCAGCCAGCCTTACAGACCGCTGCTCCTTACCCAACTGCTCCTATCAGCGCATCATCTTCTGATTATTATTTTCAATTTTGTTAAGATTTAACTGTATTTGAAAGGTTACTTTGTATGCCCAGGATTGCCGTAACACTGAATTTTGTGTATTTTCAGGTCAGTACTGTATTTTCAGTGCTGCATTTTCAGGCCAGTACTTCACTCAATGAACCAAGTGTTGAATCTGTACTCGCTGTCAAGAGCAGCTTCAGGGCAGGGGCCAGCCGTGGCCCAGCGCTCGCTGCCAGGAACTGGATCCGCTGTAATCCCACTGGTATGCCCAGCATGCAAACCTTAAGCGAGCCCTGCACTTCCCAGAGAGGGACGGGGCTGCCATGGCAGAGCAGACCGGCCGCCCTCCCCGGCGGTACCCAACACAGCCCCGCCTTTGCTCGGTGGTGCCTGACCGCAGCAGGGGACGGAGCGACCCTCCCCAGAACCTGGAGGCGTTTGTGCCTCCAGCGTGGTGCAGAGGAGCCCAGATGAGCCCGTCGTCCTGCTCCACCTGACTCACTGCCACCACTGCGCACTTTTCTTGTCCTCTCTTTTTGCAGTCTCCCTGCGTTTTTTTCCAAAGTTTCCTGTGATTTTGGAAGCTTTTAAAGTAATTTCAAAAGTAGTTCGAGCCATCAGGCAGCGCAAGAGAGCCGTTTGCCTCAGCAGCTCGGGCCTTTTCAAGCCGCAGCCGGCCCTTCCCGCGGCCGATCCCCGTCTCTCCGGCGGCGGGCGGGAAGCCCCGGTCTCGCACCGGCCGGGAAGCGCCTGCGGAAAGGCATCGCCCCGCAAGGGAGAGCCGCCACCGTCCTCCTCGACTTCCCGGCTGCTCAGCTGCGTTGCCAGTGCCGTCACACCGGCCCGGCGGGGGCTTCCCACCGCGTACCGGCAGCGCGCTAGCCGGGCCGGGCCCGCCGGNGGGGCGGGCAGGGGCGGGGCCAGGCGGGGCGGGCGCCCCTCCCCCGCGGTCGCGCGCCCCCTCCTCAGGCGGGTCGGGAGGGGCTGCCGCAGCCCCGCGCCCCGATTGGCGCGCGGGCAGCTCCAACGGCCGCGGGGAGGGCGGTGGGGCCGGGCCGTGAGGGAGGGACTAGAACTTTCCGCGGCCGCGGGCGGACTCTCGCCTCAGCCCGGAGCTGCCAGCGCCTGCGATCAGCGCCCCCAGGCACCGGGGTAGACCGCCGACATGACCCACTTCAACAAGGGGCCCTCCTACGGGCTCTCCGCCGAGGTCAAGAACAAGGTAACGGGCAGCGGCGGCACGGGGCTCGACCGGGCTTTTGTCTGCGCCGGGCAGGCGGGGGCGGGACGGGACGCGACGCGGAGAGAAGAGGAGAGGAGAGGAGAGGAGCCTCGCTGCCTCCGGCTCCCGGCGAGAGTCCCCGCCCGCCCTGCGCGGCGGCGGCACGGGAAGGATGCTCCCGCCGCCGGCCCCGGGACAGCGCTGTCCTCTGCGGCACCGCCCGGGAAACTCGCCGCCGCGGCGGGGACCGGAGAGTTGTCAGCGCCGGGCGGGCCCCGTGTGCTGCGCCGCGATCCGCGCCGCGTCCCGTGCTGCCGCCCGTGCTGCACCTGCCCGCGCCAGCAGCCCTGGCACGGGGCGTCCCGCTCGCCCTCGCGGGCGCTCTCGCCTCTCCCGTCGCCGGGACCCGGCGCGGCGCTGGGGCCCGCAGCCGTCCCAAGCCCGCTGCCGG
>VXBL01005000.1:86634-97025 GCA_013400195.1 Aramus guarauna
GGCCCCGCCGGTCCCTCACCGAGACCGCCCCCCGCAGAGGCGCCGCATGCGGTAGGAATCCGCGACGGCGGCGCATTCCGCGGCAGCCCCCGGCGGCGGTTCCCCGCGGCGGCTCTCGGCGGCAGCGGATTCTTTCCCGCTGACGTTGCCCNGAGGAGAGGAGAGGAGAGGAGCCTCGCTGCCTCCGGCTCCCGGCGAGAGTCCCCGCCCGCCCTGCGCGGCGGCGGCACGGGAAGGATGCTCCCGCCGCCGGCCCCGGGACAGCGCTGTCCTCTGCGGCACCGCCCGGGAAACTCGCCGCCGCGGCGGGGACCGGAGAGTTGTCAGCGCCGGGCGGGCCCCGTGTGCGGCGCCGCGATCCGCGCCGCGTCCCGTGCTGCCGCCCGTGCTGCACCTGCCCGCGCCAGCAGCCCTGGCACGGGGCGTCCCGCTCGCCCTCGCGGGCGCTCTCGTCTCTCCCGTCGCCGGGACCCGGCGCGGCGCTGGGGCCCGCAGCCGTCCCAAGCCCGCTGCCGGCGGAGCGAGTCGACTTGGGCCGGTAGCGCCCTGCCCCGGCGGGGCCGGCACCGTCCACCGCCTCGCGCCTCGCAGAACGGAGCGCAGCAGATGAGACGCGCGGTGCATTCCAGCTACATGACATCATGGGCACGGGCGGCGCGCGGCCAATCGGCGCGGGCCCCGCACAGACCGCGCATTGTCTGCCCGCGCGGCCCCGCCCCGCCCCGCCCGGCGGGGGCACACAAAGGCGCGCGGGGGCGCCCGGTCTCGCGCCTCAGGGGGAGCGGGCGCTCGAGGGTCCCTGTCCCGGCGCTGGCGGGGCCTTCCCGGGGCCGCGCTCCCTGCTGAGAGCGCCCCGGGCAGGGGGAGCACCGAGCGGCTGCGGCGGGGGCTCGTCACAGCGCCCGGTGCTTTGCTTTGAACAGCAAAAAGTCCTCGCTGACAGTGTCCGAGCCCCCGCCTCCAGAGAGGCGCGCGCCTTTTGTGCGTTGTGGTACTGAGTTGCTCTGACTTGTCTTTGACTTCTCTCGTGTTCCGTGGAACAAAAGGTGCTTATGTTAGTGTCCTGTTATGCAGGCTGTTACCTTGTGGCGAACAATTACCTGGTAAGAGGAAAAACCTTTGCAATAAATGTTGTTACACTGGTAAACAACTAAGGATAAGTTGGTGCTCTGTGTCTTTATTCACAGGCTTAAATTCCAAACGTGGTAGTTAATAACTGGTTATTTCACACATGTCTGTTTTCAGGCTTCAGCAAATCCCCAAATCCTGTTTTACTTGTGGCTGAGTAGAAAGGGGAGGAGGGAGAAAAGTAGTTTGCTTTAAACATTGTAATTTATGCAGAAAGTCAAAGTCAGTATGTTGGAAACTTTACTGAATATACTGCTCCCCCCATTGGCTTTCTCGGGATGGTTGTGGGATTCTGCTGCAAAGTTTGATGACATCATGTAACCAAATGTCTTCCAGAGAGATTCCTTCCAACATCTAAACTCAGTGATTTATCTATACCTTTACAGTCTAAAAAAAAAAGACAATAAAACATATGTTATGTATTATTACATGTGAATTAGGAAGAAAGTAAATGCTGTTCTAATTTAAAAAAATATTAACAGAATTGTGTAGGCTTACCAGTGATCCCTTTATGGGGACAAGATGGGAAAAAGTTCTTTGTTCTTTCTTTCAGTTTCTTATTGTCACCAGCTTCCTTAGGGCCTCCTGGAGGAACTGCTCCAAGCCTGTGCATTAACAGAGGGTTTCAAACTGGTGTATTTCCTGCCTTTATGCAAAGGGCCTTCTACTTTATCTCGCTGAGTGTCTGTTATTTCACTCGCTTTCTCTGCTTTCCTTGATGCAAATATTCCAGAAGGATTATGTTCTGTGGCACCTTCAGTTTACTCGTATGCAGGCTTTGCTGCAGTCCTTGCAAACGTCAGTGCAGCAGGGCCATAAAAAATTACTTAAATGCACCAAAGACAAATGAACTCATGTCCTTTAAAATATCCAAACAAATGAAAAAACCCAACAGCAACAAAAACTCCAGTAAAAAATATAGCTTTGAACTTTGAGAATGTTGTTCTTACAGTAGGAGATCAAATTTCAAAGCAATTATGTCATAGATAGATAGATTGCGTACCTCCTATCTAGAGTGTTGCATGGATCTGTGCATTAAGTATGTTTCTGTTCCTCTGTGATTCCAGAGGATCAGACAATAATGCCTCTGTAAACGATGAGAAATTCCATTTCCCAAATCCTTTTGTCTCGTAAATCAAAGATTTGAAGAACAACATCTAGTTTCCAGCTCTTGGTGGACAGCTTTTTGGAACTGATCTTAATCATGCTTTCTAAAATACTGACGTTCGTGCAAACTATTGTGTTTTGTTGTTAGTGTTTTTAAATGTGGTGTTGGTGTAATGTTTGTATGTAGCAGTGGTGCCTCCCTGCTTGAATGATGGCAAATGTTAGATTCCCTCATTTGAAGTTTTCAGTGCTAATCCCCAAGCAGTGTTTTTCTGCAGAAAACAGAATGCTGCCTGAGGGCTCAGCTGTGCTGGGCAGGAAAGTCTCTTGGTTTTGGTTTTTGTTCTTTATTTTCTCATTTAGTATTATATTAGTGTTCAGAGAGATCTCTTGTTTGTTATGGTATTTGAATAGACAAATATAACATGTCCTGATGCTTTATGAGAATTTTGTTTAGTTGATATCCCAGAGTCTGTCTCTAAGCTTAAAAATCTTTTAGTTTGGTGTTTGGGTCTTTTTCTTTCTTCTTCTTTTTTTTTTTTTTTGTTTTTTTTTGAGGCTCCACCCTTCTCTTGTTTTGCTCCTTACCTTAGCTCACACTGATAAGGTGTTTGGTCTCTGTTATGGATCTCTGTTCCTCATTCCTACAAAGAAAGGATGGAATTTGCATACTGGTTCCCAGCTGTAAGGAAACTTGTCTGCATGAGAAATGTGTAGGTAGTCAAACTAGCATAATCCCTTTGAAGTCAATTCGCTGTTTACTTGAGATCACAAAAGATACTTGATCCAGAACAAATACTTGGTGAGGAGCCCTTTTGGCTGATTGAAATGGATAGTTTCTGCAGGCACTAAATAATTTTCTTCTTAAGCAATGGGAGAGTTTCTGAGGTTAGCATAGCTTGAGATGATGATGCAATTAGATATAGCTACAAACTAATGTATTTGTCTCCGATTTACATTGGAGGTAGGTAAGAAATTAGCAGAAGCTTTTGCTCCATTGTCTCGCTGCACAAGGTGTGGAGCAAACTAGAACACCGGGCAGAAGGAGAGTTTCCAGTTCATTCAGCCGCTTCCTAGCGACTCCACCCTTCCCATGGAAATGATATTTGATCAGGCATTTATCTTCTCCCTCCTCATGTGTTTGATACACTGCCAGCTTCAGCTCCATGTGAAAGGAAGGATGGGCAGAAATACGGTCATATGGGGAGTTAGACTTTGCATAGCATTTGGCTATCTTGTGTCTTGACTCTAGTGTCTGACCTTCCTTCCAAGCCATCGCTCGGTCGGGAAGTTGGCACTGGTCAATACTACCTTCCAAACTTTTTAAAGACAGCAGAGTAGCTGAAGAGAGTTAGTCTGTCCCTGCTGCTGCTCCCCTGAAAGGTCAAGTGCTAGCGATACGGAAAAGGGTGGGAAACAAACTTTTTAAACTGGAGGCTGTTAGACAAATGAAGCTGTAAACAAAGTATCTCCTATTTGCAAGCGTGCAGTAGGGTGGTAGTAGTTCCTGCTTTCCCTCTTGAGGGCAAATACGGATTAATGAAAAAGAATTGAAGTCTGTGGTGAATAATACTAACCAGTCTTAGGTATGATTGTTGTGTACCTCCTGAAACTGCTGAGAAGAACATTCTTGTACTGTATTTCACTTGCTACAGGCCAAATAAATGGATTTAATTGCTTTGTCCAGAAATTACTCTTTTGTGAATATTTTTAACTGGGAACCAGATTTGAATCATTAACTTTAAGATGTTTTTCATTAGTGATTTAATAGCTAGATGAAGTTTTGGCTACCTGTAGTTGGACTGTTAGGCCCTCTCCATCTTCCTCAACCCTCCTTTTAAAATAGTAATAATATCCTTTTCCTTTTTAAAATGTAACTGTTCCTACTCTATACTTGTTTTACCCTTCCATGCTTCCTGTAGACTATTTTCCTTTAGCACACCTTTAGGTTTGCTCACTGTATTTTATGAACCTTAGGTAAAAATGTTTGTTGCTGATACAGTGTATTTCTATTAATGTTGTCTGAAATGATGTAATAAAAATGGAGACTGTATTGGATAAAGGCAATGAAAACTTACACTTTGAGAGCACAGGTGGATATCTTTTGTGATAATAACTGACAGTATAGGATCTCTACATTCCCCTTCTCTTGTACATAGATGTCTATATAGCTTTTAAAGAAGTCGTATCTTTAATTTACAAGTTTTGAATTAAATTCAGGTGTTTAGTTTAAAATAAAATCAGCCCGCGTCACCTTTTCTGTGATACAAATCTTCAGTTTGTTACATGGAGAATAAATTAAAAATCCAGTATCTTGGTGCTGTCAGAAATACAGAAATACGTACGCTGAAATTTTACAAAGGGAATTTCAGAGGAAATAGCAGAAGGATTTTACAAGATCAACCACTGAACTTCAATTTGCTCCACTTTATGGTTTCTGATAGTTGATCATAGCTCTTGAAGTTAACATTTACTAGCTAAATATCAGTTACAGTGTGCGTAAGACTAAAACTTTTCTCTCTGTGTCCAATTTCTGTATTTTTTCTAAAGAACTGTGAAATTTTTTTCAGCTGGATCCAGGCTTTAGTAACAGATCTGCAGTTCAAATGAACAACTTCATAACTTGTCTTTTATATTTATTGCCTTCCAGAAACCTCTCAGATTGTTAATCTTCAAGCATCCTATTTTTTTAACAGCTGTTCCCAAACTTCCTTTATAATTGTAATACACAGAGATTAATGAAATGCTGACTGAAAACTGCTGCTAGAGGTGTAGTCAAGAAATCTGTCAATTAGATGCACAGAATGTATTCAACATAATAGTACTTAATGGTACAGTTTTGATAACTGAGTCAAAAGCAAAACTGTCCACAAAACATAAATATGACAGTGGAATAATTCCATAGCTGAACTTACGGTCAATCAATGTTTGGCGCAATAACTACACATATTGGTGAAAACACATCAGTGATATAAACAATGAAAACTTGTATTTTCTCAGTTAGTCCTAAACTGCTTTTTTTTAATGTATCAGCAACCAAATGATGAGAATTCTCCAACTTACTTACAATATTGCTGCTCGTTACTTCTTTCTGATGCATAGTTTTACTTTCACTGACAATATTAGATTTCAGTAACTTGAGTTCAACAACACTTCCTAGAAAATAGTCCTGCTGCATGCTTCCCACCACTTCCAAATCTGAACAGAAGCCTCTTAACACTTCTGAGAATGTGTTTGCCACTTCACTTGTTGAAACATGAGTTTAGCCTTTTGATTGAAATTTTGCAGAGGATTTTTTTGTTTTAAAGCAACCCAGTGAAACAGTAGCTTTATTAAGCTGTAGTAACCTATTAATTTGTATTCTCCTAGTGTAAGATCCCTTGTGTGAAGAGTTCTCATATTGATTGAGACATTGTATTAATGCAGTAGCCCTAATCAATAGCTACATATTTTGATTAGATTTTTTTTTTGGAAGGAGGAAGGTATTCCAGCATTGGAGAATCTTAACTGCGGTGTCTCCATCCTTTACTGTCCACCTCATTGTGCCTGCTCTATGCTTCAGTGTGTCTAAGCCATTTTCCTGTTTCACTGTTAATGTCTCAGGACAGGTCTGCTCTCCTGAGCATGTACCAGGTATAGATTTCCAGTTCTGTGGCTGCTCCAATAGAAGTACTACTAATACTACAGCAGTAATAAGTAGACCTACGAACAGGTACAAACTGATGGTGATGAAACCTATGTAGCATTGACTTGACAGTTCATACCTATGATACATCTTTTTTATGATAAGCAGAAGCACATTATTTGCCTTGGAAACGCTTCCCTTGCCAACAACTTGGATGTTAGTGCCCCTGCCATCTGCTTAAAGCCTCCTGTGTTTGTCAGCCAGGCATCGCCCATTCTGCACGCTTGCCCAAGCCCGGGAAAAAGGAGATGCCTTCAGGAGCCCTTGCACGACCCTGCTAGGTAGATATACTCTATGTCCCATTTTACTGGTCAGTAGCCCCCAAGTAGGTGAGATGAAACAAACCTGAGAAGGTGGTTACCCTAGGGACATCTGGCAGTTGTTGCTGTAAACCACTGACACAGGAGTTAATTTTTCTCAATGGTTTAAATCCCCAGTGAACCTTGACATGTCATTGCCAAGCTGACAGTCGTCTTTTGGAGTCCTCATGTGTCTCAAAACTGTCACTGGGAACAGTGTACAGCCATTCTTGAACAGCGAGACACAGATCGCTGCCCCGTGTTAAGCCCTGTGTGATAGCTGTGATTTCCAGTTCTGTCTCTTGGCTTACACCACTTTTTCTAGGAGGGTGATGAATGGCCTTGCATAGCTGGGATTAGCTCCTGCTGCCTCCTGAACATCAAAGCAGAGGTGGAGTGCTAGGCCAGTCTGCTCCTGTGCGTGCGCGAGGTCAGCACAGACAGAAACTGCCAGGGCTGCCGCCTGCAAAGCATGGCGATGCCTAAGTAAAGTAAGAGCAAGGATGTTTGCTGTAAACTTCTGTTATGTTTAACCTTAGGAAGCATGCTGTGTCTGCGCTTTCAGTTTTAAAGCACTTTCTGTGAATTTATAAAATGTGTTACAGTGACCTTGTTTCTGGTGGATTAATAAACTTTTAGTAAAAATTTTACTGGTGATAGAAAAACATAAAACTCGCTGAGGTTAATGTTTAAGGGTGTGGGATAAGTATCAAGTCTTGCATCCTTTACATGCAAGCTCACAGTATACCTTCTTTAGCCAGAGCACCTCTGAAGAAAGCAAATTAAATGGGATTAGTAGTCTCAGAAAATAGAAAGTTTAATTTGCATTACAGTAATGCTTGCTTGTTTAAAACATACAAATGAATGTGCTTTTTGTGTGGTTTCGGAGTTAGTTTAAAATTTAAAGAAAAATACCTATTATATTCCTGTTGCTGAGTCAGTACCTTTAAAAGATGGATGGATGCATGCATTGTTTTGGGATAATGGCACATCAGTGATTTTTTTTTTTCCTCACCTTGTCTTTTTTTTGTAAGAACATTAATTTGGAGGCTTTTTGTTGCCTCCGAATAATTTATAATTTGCCTTGGAGAATAAAGGATAGAAACTTCGTTGTGCTCAGAATTGTTAGCTTCTGTAGATACGTAACACCATATACACTCTGCATCTGACACATCCTTTTAAGGCAAACTTTGTAGAGATTCCCATCCCCTATGGAACTGTACAGGAAAGGCCTTTAGTAAAAACGGGCTTGAGGCCAGGACACGTAGGGCAATTTGAAACAGATTTTTTCTAAGTGAGATCATGTGAAAATCCTTCTTTTTTTCTTTAGGAGGGACTCCTTTGCTTAAAAATGCTTTTTGTAAGTATCTGATTCTAAACAACTGTTAATTTGTATAGTTATATTCAGCAAATGCTGCCTTTTGGGTAAGTATTTTTTTGTTTTGCAGTAATGCCTCAGAGTAGTTTATGTTGTTTCTGTGTAGTGGGATTGAATTACAGTGTTTCTTTCCAAACCAGTTTTGACTTTCTTCAGGTGGGTGGTTCTATGTTTGGAGGTTTTTTTCTTAAAAAAACCAAACCAAAACACAAATCCCCTCAACAAACCCTTTGTCTTTTTTTTTTCTTTCCTTTTTTATTTCCCCACCTTAAACCAGCATAGAGTATAGTAGGTATTAGGAGAGAAGACATAATTTAACTGTAGTTGCTTATATAAAGCCATCTCTTACCTGAAGCAGATGTGATTCTGGGTGTATGTATTACAACGACCCAAAGGCTTTAAGTCACACTGGAGGAGCTGGCAGTAAGATAAGACCATTGCAGCAAGGCGTGCTGTGCTGCTCTCACAGCTATGGTCTAGTGCCCAGCTTGGACTCTCACCAAACTGCCTTACCGAATCCCAGTGGCTGGGCCAAGCCTGCTTAAAGCCTTGGAAGTCTGAACTGCCTCTGGTCACTGATCCTCACTCCTTCCTGTAAACTGGACTTTAACCATTTGGTGCCTTTGCTGCTTCTCTTCCAAGTCCTGACCTGGTCCTCTGTGGTATAAAAAGGACTTTTACTGAGGCCTTTATTTTAGGCAGACATCCTTTTGGTTACAGAGTAATCATTAAGAGGTATAGTAAAGCGAAATTGTATGTGGCTTGTGCATACACCCGGCAGAACTTGAACACCAAGTCTTTTCCTAGATTTAGGCAAAACCTAGATATTTCTGCACTTCTGTGCTGTTCTGAAATCTTTCATGAAGGTGGGATCTAATCTACTGCAAGTCCTAACTGGCTGAATTATAGACAGATTCTAAACAAATCTTCCTACTCTGCTTTGCATGTTTGAACCATGGCTCTTCCCAGAGTAAAACCAGACATTACTACTATAAAAACCTAACTTTGGTTTCCTACTAAGAAAAATCTCCTGTTATATTGCTTTCCTGTTGATATTTCCACTGCTACAGCTTCTTGTTTATAGACAGAGAGCATTATCTTAGTATACTTGGTTTTGCTTGATTAAGAGTCATTTAATTGAAAAGTATTTTTCTGTTGTCCCTAACGAATTGACTAAATGCTAGAAGCCTTCCCAGCAAAAGATAAGGCATAACAGGCACATGCATTTGGGAGGGGATTTGGTTATATTCAAAGGTTCATAGTGAAAGCCAGCTCTTACCTTGCTGCTAATGAGGCTGCCACAACACTTCCCTTCTGTGCTGAGCACGGATAAAGCATGAGTCAGAGCCCAAGCCAGCAAGTGCCAAGCAGGAGGATGCGCTGGAGCAGGACCTGTGCTGCAGCTCCTGGTGAGATTCCCACCACCTGACCAGCCTGAGCTGCCACTGCTTTGGTTAACTTCAGAACACTATGGGGGGATTGGTTTGAAGTTACATTATATATCATGTATGAAAGTCAATACAGTGTTAAGTCAATGAAGCATACGTAGTTCAGACCTGTATCTAGTGTTCAAGAGTAAATGTTCTTTGCTTATTTTTGCAAGAAGCTGTCCCTTTACCTTGCTGACATCATTGTATTAATCACGCCCAATAAAAGTAAAAAGTACAAGTAACTTTCTGAGAAAATAAAGACTATTGTCTTCTTAGTATGGTCTGTCTTGATTGTATGCTTTATCATTAATAAATGAGGGTATGGAAGTGTTGGTTATACGGAAAGGTACTTCTATTTGAAAGAATCCAGCAGGTTTTAATAAACAGATTAACAAAAAAAGCTGTGAGATTAAACATCAGAGATAAAGAACTGATCTGTGAATGGATGGAAAAGAATAGGGACAAAACATAACTAACAAAGAGTTCAGTCAGGGTACCTGAGCATTTTGTTCTACAGAAGAATAATGGAACCTTAAATAATTGAGGATTGGGACCTCTCTCACCCATCATTTGGAACACAGCATTGCCCACACATACTGCTGCTTGTGTATTTCAAGCCTACAGTGAATGCAGGGGTGCAGCATAATGAGACTACAACCACGGTTGTGGTGTCCTGAGTTTTGGGTGCAGTGTACGTGTGCATCCCCCACCCACCCCCGGCAGTGCTAACTGTTCTTTCTGCTTGTGCTTAATTGCTGAAGCTGTTGGTTTAGAAGTTACTACAGGGTGTTTAATCAGGACCTCTTACTTAAGAGTTTGACTGTCTTTCCTACTTTAACAGCAGTACTTTCTTTTGTACTTGTACTTCAGTATAGCAGGCTTATGGCTTGATTTTTACATAAACTACATTTTCATTAAATAAACAGTTGAGCTAAAAGTTCACTAATCATTAAATGTTTTAAAAAAATCTGTCCAGCTGTCTGCTATGCAGATTTTATGATTTATGTCAAACTGCCTATAGGAGCTATGTAAATTTCAAATACTCTGTCTTAATTTTCTTAGCCATTCTTCAGTCATCTTCTAAATTCCAATGGTAGGCCTTTAAAGATGGAGATTATTACAAAATTAAGTAAACATTTTCTAATGTGTTTATGGCCACCACTTTTTTTTTTTTAATATCACATTAATTGTAGATCATATTCTTCTTATAACTCTTTTTATGTTGTTAAAGCACAACTTGCCTGGGTGGCCATATCCAAAATATTTTTAGATGTTTCCTGGGATATAATCAATATTGTGTATCACCTACTGAACTTGAACCGGTCAGAGATATACCCAGGAAGGGGGGGGGGGGGGGGGGGGGG
>VXBL01005000.1:97091-119875 GCA_013400195.1 Aramus guarauna
GTTCTTTGCGCTGAATTAATTTTTTTTTTTTTTTTTTTTTTTTTTTTGGTGGTGGTAAAGCAAAACTATAGTATGAAGCAACTGATAGGCAAGATGATCTAAACCATTTCTTGTGCTTCTGCTAAGAAAACTGGGTATGAGGAAAATTACCTCAACCAGAAAAACACGCTGTGTGAATGCAGAGATTTTGATGTACTACCTGTATTAAAGATAAATCTAGGCAGACTTTGCTATCTAGTAGAAGCTAAGGAACTTCTTAAGAAATCACGTTTCACCTAAATCACAAAAACCAGATTGGATTATTTTTTGCAAGGATGAAGCGGTGGTAAGGAGGAGAGAAATCTGTAATTTTTTTTTTGTGAAATTTTTTTGAATTTATTGCAGGCTAGCAGGCAACCAAATAGGATCAGAGCAGTCAGTGGGTAACACTGAGCACCATTAACGGGGAAGTGCCTGTTACCTTGGGACCGACCACGTCATCTCGTTCATCTTTCAGTCAAGCTGATGCCTGGGATCACAAGTGGCAGTGAACAGTCAACTGTCTGAGCTTACTGTGGGGGGGGAGGTGGTGCAAAAGAGGTGTGACAGCAGCAGAGGCTTGAAGTTTATCTTTGTGCTGAGAAAACGCAGCATGGGCTGTACCTTTGCTGGAGATGCAAAGTGCAGTAATGTAGTAACGTAGCAAAGCTTGTGTTGACAGACTGCAGTTTTCTTTAGCTAACTTTTTTGAGAGGTATGTTTGGGGTACTAATTAGCTACTTGCTACTGTAAAACATAATTCCTGTTTTGGTAAGTGAACAGCATTTGAAGAGAAGAAAAAAAGGTGTGGAGAGAGACTTTGACTAAAATAATCAGATTTTGTGGTCCTATTTGGAAGGTGAAGTTGGAAGACTTGTCAACACAGTTGGACCTTGGGGAAGGGCTCCAGAGTCACAATAGAGTCTGCTTGTAATGTGATGTCTTTTAAAAGTGTTCTACTGGGGAGAAAGATAACTAAACTTGAAAGAATATCTAATTTCCTGCATTGCTATAGTAGCAATAAACTAGAAAAGTCCTTTCAGAAAGAATGATCATTGATGTGACTGTTTCTGTTTGTAGGCTCCTCTTAGCCTTTGAGAACTACTCTTCCCCCAGAGTTACAGCAGAAGTCGTGTCAGGAGATGCTTACTATGAGGAAAACTAGATTGTTTTCACATTTTGGGTTTTTTTTTTTGCTGTTTATGCACTAGATGGTTCTGTTAGATATTTTTTTTCCCCTCCAAGCGAGAGCAACTAGGTATCACTAAAGTCTGTCAGCACAGCAGGTTACTAGTATTTTCAGTGCAGGGCTTGGCACGTTGTTTCCAAAGACTGACTGCTAGGGATGTTGAAGCCTGCTCAGATTTGCTGTGTCATATCAGAGCTCAAGCCAGTCATGCTTGGGGGGAGGGGGATGGTGTGGGAGGTTCAAAGAAGGAGAATCTCTCCTCAGGGAATAACAGGCTTTTGTGCATCAGGCTGGATCAACACTGACTTAGCTGAAAAGAAACTTCATGTTCTAGTGCTTTTTCAAATGAAAATAGCAATGATTTCAAATAATAGGTAGCAAATGTTAACTGAAACCATGTTCTGTGAAGAAATTTAAACTATTCAGCAATACACAGGCTAAAGATACAGTGCAAAGGCACTCGATATCAAGAAGTATAATGTGCAGTGGCAGGACCAGAAGGTGCTACAGTTGAAAGTGGAAGTTAATGACTATGGAGAATTGGAGTTACAAGCCAGAAAACTGCATGACAAGGAAGGATATATGACAAGGAAGGAAATATGAGGAAAACTGCAAGAACAGATTTGAATGGGTGTTGCAGTAGTACTACGGCTGCAGAGACTGAGCAGTATTCAGCACAGGGCAGGCATACATTGGGTTGTTAGTGCACTCTGAGGGAAGAGGTGATAGCATTCGCTTCTTGCATGGTTTGAAAGCTGTCACAAAGTTGTACTGGACAGCCAGGGAGTAGAACACTTAGTTCTTCCAGCCTGCTCTTCTAGCAACAAGCACCATGCATGACTACGGGTATCTCACTTGTAAACTTTAAAGCATAGCTTGTTCTTACTTCATGGAGTTTAAACTAGTGCCTATGGGAAGAGTGCCAGGAATTCTGCATTAATGCTCATCCGTCTCTCTTTTAAAAATTGCAGCCTAAGATTTGATTTACAGAGAAAACAGTGAGATGTTGGCAAGTTATCAATTATGCTACACATAACAAAATTCTGTTGAATATTAAGCAAAATGGATACAGCTGTAAATTTTTTTGTGCTAAGTAGCATAGTGAGATATAGTGAGATCTTTCAATATTAGCATCAACACAGCGTATTCTCTGCCTTTCTGTACAATGGTCCATAATGACAGGAAAAGAAAACCATATTCAAATATCAGGGCATACTTAATGGTGGCTTTCAGTTTTTGAAGTACTTTACCCTTTGGTTTTCATGTGGATTTTTACATTCCCTTTACCTTTGGGTTTCTTATGCACAAATATGCCTCTGCTGACATTTGCTTTTGCATGAAGTCCTGGTCAACATATGTGAAATCAACAGGGAATTTTAATTTGTCCTTACAATGAAAGGTTGTTGGGTTGGAAACTCAAATGGGAAGAAGCTCCACTTGACAATAACCTTGGTACTCTGTCACTCCCTCTTCTCACCCACTTTTAGTAAAAATCAAACCCTTGTATTTTCCCATTGTCTTGGGTTCTCTCTCTCAACTTAAAGGGTATGCTATTTATTTTTTCTTTGACTAAATAACTATTCTCTTGGCAGACAACTAGAACTGTTCTGCAGAAAAATACTGATTATGTGATTGTCACTCTCCCTCACCTCTAAAGCTGAAGATTAAATATGTACAGTAATCTATTTACACCACAGAATTTTAACCAGAAAGTTTTAACTCAGTTTTATTTAAAAAAAATTAGAAAAATTTTGTTCCTTCCTGCTTATGAAAGAACTTACTGTTCTGTTCTTTTTTCTTGGTCATTCATGTAACCAGTAAGCTCCTAACACTTTTTTGTGCCAAATGTTTTGCTGTGTAAATTTTAGATGTGAGATTCAGAACAGTGTTCTGGAATAGTGTGAACAGAACAAGGCAGCTCAGGTGCTGGTAGCTGGAATTCTGGAGAATAATTTGTAGTCTGCCTCACTCCTACTTCTGAGGAGTAAGGGCTTCCAAGAGCTTCTGCCTTGATACCAGGAGATAATGATGCTTTCATCTTTCCTCATACCATCATAAAGTCTTTAAAAGGGTAGGAGAAATATCTCATTGCAAACTAGTGCCAAGCAAACGACAAAAAAAGTATCAACATTGGCATCTTTGGCCTCTGCAAGACAAATCGCTCCTGAGGGTCATACTTATTTCAATGCAAAGGATGTTTGTTAGGCACCACTGAAACCATAAAAATTCCTTTTCAGTCAGATAGTTCCAAGCTAATAAAATTGAGAAGTTGATATAGGAACAAATTGCTGCTTAAAATTTAAACTGTACAACTTTAGGTCTTAAAAGCTAGAGTTTTCCCTTAGTTATCTTTATTTGTTTTCAGTAGTTTATGACCTAAATGGGTAAAAGTAATACTAAAACCCCTGGCTAGATATGAATTAAATTCAGTATGAGATGAATATGTTCCCATACTTATTAGAAATCCAGTAAGCTTTCTCTACTTGATTTTTTTTTTTTTTTTTTGGACTGAACAATTAGTACTTTTTTTCACTTCAAGCAAGGATATGGGCCACACCAGATTTCTCCCTATGAAGAATATTAACATCTAAAACTTAGGGCCTTATTTATTTTTCTGTTCACTTTGGTGAAACTGTATGTGTGTAACCTCTTCATGTACTGTCTTGGAGTAAAGTCCTGGCTACTCCTCTTGCTGTACATGGCAGTGCACTTTATTTACCTTGGAAAACAGCAACACATGACCTATTTTGCCGCACTTTTATGCGTATATAAATATTAGCTTTTGTTGACAAACACAGATCCTATGATAGAGTTGTTCACTCACTTTGACAAGCACATGCTTTCACTGTTAAAATTTTTGACCAGAGAGCAGTTTCTTCAAATGCTTACCAGTACTTGAAATTTAGTGTGCTGCATGTTAAACATTTGACCCCTGCTGTGGGGGCAGAAAGTCTGAAGTTTTAGTCAAAAGTTTCATCAGAACTAAGAAGCGTGAGCTGTTACAACATGATGGGTAACTTTGAAAGCTTTATCTTCTATATCTGCTTTTTAACTTACTAAGGTTTCTGTTTGTTCATCCCAGTGACTTGTAAAAAGCTATGCAGTGTGCTTAAACTCTTTTCTTGAGATACTGTTACAGTATTTTTCCAGAGTAGCAGCAATATAGACAGCTGAACTCTTAAACTGGAGATTTGGCATATATGTAGCCCTTAGCATACAGTGTGTACTGTGTGATTTGGAAAAGATTAGTATAAAATTGAAATGGACAATTTAACGTCCATATTATATCATGTATGGTGTGAAATAACGGTTAACATCATCACTCAAACTTAACATGCTACAGGCACATTGAGTAACTTCAAGGGACACAGGCAGATTGTTAAAGTTGGCCAGCAGAATTTTTCTTGTTTCCAGGAATCCATATGCTTGATAAAAACAGTGATGATTGCTGTTCTTGTACTACAGATGGAGGGAGGGTTTTTACACTCTGAGAGGTCCCAAACAGGAAAGTCCTACCCAAACAGAACAAGACGTGGGAGTCGGGTGTGAACTTGTGAGAGGAATCAAGCTTAACCGGAGGATTCTAGCCTGAGGCATACGTTGGCATAAATGTATGTAGATCAGCTTGTAACAGGCAACTGACGCTTACCCTTTTCATCCCACAACCTTAGATCACCTATAATTTTGACCACTTTTATAAACTTTAGTTTCTTTTCAAAGATACTTCTAACTATTAAATCTGTATCTCTGAAGCATCAACAAAAGGAATAGCATTTACAACTTTATATGTCTTTCAAGATTTGTCAGAACAAAGTGATTAACAGTTGGCTTCCTGATAGCTGGTTTTAAACTTTTATAAAATCTTTATATCCATTGTACAATTGCATCTTTTCTACAGTGTTCTGAAACTTAGCTTTTTGTCATGGCACCGATGCTGTATACTTTGAATGAAGCTGCTTAGCTACTGCTTTTATCTTTAGTAGGTGATGTTTTCTTTTGCTGTGGACTTGTAAGATTTAAGTATCTTCCCTGAAAGTTCAGTACTATAAAAGGATCAAATGTTGGCATGTAGGTTGATAGTAATGGAAAAAGCCATAAAATTTGTTCATTTATATCAAAGCTTCCAGCTTCCCCCTCATAGATAGTAATCAGAGGAGAACTGGAACAACTCTGACAGATGTGGAAAATATGAAGTATTCACTAACTTAGTGTTATATAACTTCTGGTTGTGCCATCGGGAGTAAAAGAGCAAAGAATTCAGGGTAAGCACAATGCCTGGCTTCTGGTAGTACCTGACCTGTCACTCTCCCTGTTTAACCTCTTCTTGTCACATGTTTAAAAGCAGATTCTAAAATTTCCAGGTCTCTAGCTTTGCAGGTGGATTGAGTATAAGTTTCAAAGAAACTATCATCACACTTCACTTTTTGTAACCTAGGTTCCCACCAGTTCAAGAATCAGAACAAAAACTTTACCATATTTAAGTCAAACGGTACAGTAGTGAAGACAATTCCAAAAACTAGCAGACTTAATAGTAATGCTTTTAATGGCAATAAGACAAGATTTTCCTCACGCGTACAAGCATTTTTTACATCCTGTCTCTAGATAAGCACTGTACTGATATGCCAAGACAATTTAAAACCTCTTGAAAAACTAAAGATTTGAACACATGGTAAAGTACTCCAACATAAAGTAAATATTTTTCAGAAGTGATAAAATTCCATCTGATTACTTCTAAGTTCCCCAAGCAATGGAGGCAGCAATTTAATATTCAGCTCAGCTGTAATGTTACATAGAGAATGCACTTAGTATAAAATGAGGGAAACTTTTGCCATTTTTCTTCCTTGATATGCTTGCCAAGAAAGAGTAAAATAGCCACACTGGCAGAACTCTTTAAGAGTTCTCACTCTTACTGGCTTTCATATTTACTTTTTTTTTTTTTTTTTAATATGAGAAGGGAGGAGATAGAGTGATCTTTAAAATGTGTCTCTTGATGGCATGATCATGGACTTGTTTTTTTTAAAAAGAAGAAATTAAGTGATTACCAGTACTTAAAAATAAATGAAGTTGTAGAAAGACAATTGCAGTTGTATTCCAGACAATTCCAACTGCAGGATGGCTAAGCTATGACTTAGCATTGTCTTTAAGCTACACTGATACAGAAACTGCCTGAACTTTCAGAAAGCATAACGTTCGTTACATTTCTAACTAAAGAATTGTGGAAAAGATGAGCTTAAACCCCTCTCTATACCCATATGCATGTTAGAATGGCTATTTTAATGTAGTATGAACTGTCAACATACAAATGACCAGCCTCAATTGTCTGCTGTCTTCTAACTGCAATATCAGAACATACCAAGTTCTGGCCTTTCTACAAATCCTGTTTCTTCTTTTGAACTGGTATACAGAAATATATGTACATGTAACTTAGTATTTTGTGGGTGAGATCACTTTTGTAAGATCTCTGTAGGTTCTCTAATGTGTAAGAAGAGTATGATGCTATGTTTCAGTCTTTTGGGGATGTTTTGGCATCTTTCTCCTTTGCACAGGTACTTTCACACAATAACAGACTCAGTTACATCCAAGACTGCTACTCTTCTCTTAGGTTTGATCACATAAGCCTTATTTCCATAGGAAATAAAAATAGCAACGAGAAGTAGTTTGTAAGCTAATCACCAGGTTAGGAAGGAGAAAGATAATAACCAACTTCCTCATACACCATTTTCAAGACGTTAACCTTTCTGTTAGCCCTTTGCTATTATTGCCATTGCTATAAATAAAGAATGTGGTTGTGCTACTTCCTGTGCTAACCTTAAAGGAGGTGCAGGAGGACGATCTGTCACCCGAGAGACAAAATTGCAGTGGCTTCCTCTGTGAAGCTGTGGACTTCAGGAAGCTTTTCTAGTCTGTTTCTCGGCTATCTCATATCCAAAAGGCGTGATTAAAAAAAAGTCATGACATTTTCCTCACACTAGACAGTATTACCTGAGCTTTCTGCCTTTGTTCTTCAATAAGAAAAGTGTGTATCGATTATCTCAGACCAGCTTTGGTCTAAGCACTGAGGTACTTGTCATCTTGGGCCTAATACTGCACAAATTTTTACACCTTAATCAGGATCTGAATAAGGTAATGGGTTAGTTCATTAGCCTGATCTGTAACTAAGGCACCATAGCACCACTATTAGAAATAGTTTAAGGAAAGTAAGTATTACTCAGACAAGTTTTTGAAGTAAAGCCAGAGATACAGGAATTTTCCATTCCCCTTAGAAGAAAAATAGAGAACAGAATACTGTAATTTTTAGTTTGGTCAGTTTGAAGTTGGGGATTACTAACGCTAGCAAAAATGTAGCAATTGCCTGTATCCAAGTAATTCAGATAGGTTGGAATTATAATCTCCTGCAGTATAAATAGCTGCTGATATCTGGCCTTTCTGGGCTGAAGTCTAAGACTATATGTAAAAATTCTGAAATTTACCTTTTGATCTGAATGTGAATGGCTTTACATGAGTTTCTTGTTAGGAATTTGTAAGCAACTGGTGGTGGCTGAGCTGATTTTCCATTAGTTAGAAATACTGCAAGTACATTCTGTGCTTGCCTGTCAGGTTTCTCACGGTAGCTCCTCATTCCCCTTCTTGCTCACTGACCCATCCGTGCAGGACAACTTCTAACAAAGGTGGAAAAGCATTGCCAGCCTCCGCACTAGTGGAGGTTATTTTTGCCAGATAACTTGTTTTGTTTGCAGGAAAAGTAGCAATGCTTTCAATGATCGAATCCCTTTCTCCAACTCAACAATATTGAAAAGTACTGCAAGAGTAACAGGTTTAGGCTGAAGGAAGTTTGAGCTCCTTTTCAGTCTCTTCAGGGGAGGGTGGTGATGGGCAGAGAGTGGAGTTGAAGTTTACCAGTTTTAAGTATTCCATTCACATGGATTGATTGCTGGTGACCGAAGCATAAACTGACACACTGAGTGGTGAAGGCTGAACATCTGGAAGAGGAGATTTTAAGTCATCTTGCTAACAACTCTGGGCCTCTGATGCCTTTAACTTAAAAGACCATTGCAGGTTTTCTCTCTTTGCAGTTAAGACATGAGATCACAGTTTATTCCATCAGGCTTCCCACAAGGCCAAGGAAAAGAGAAATAGTAGGCATACTAAAGCTTCAGTTTAAAAAAGCCACACGCACAACCCCCAGAATCCCCAGCAAGATAACTCATAATGTTGTAGCAACAAGGGGAAAACTTACTAGGTCATCTCTGTTAATCATAGCCCAGCTAAAAAAGCAATCCCACTATAATCTTTGGCTGAATACTTTCAAATCTATTATATAAAAGTTCCCATGTAGAAATCTACATCTGAGCAGTAGTACTGATGGCATAGCAAGTCAGAATTCTTGTGTTCATAACACACTTTTTTACTTTCTGCTGAAGTACATCTTGGGTAGAATATTTTTTTTAAAAAAGTCATCATTCCTCTGCAGCTGTCACAATCACAGAATTCACAAGCTCCAGCAATTCTTACAGTAGGAAGAACCGTGCTTCAAAGTGCTACTTGCAAATAAACATTTAGTAAAGCCATAAACTTTGTTATAGTAAAAGGGATAAAAGACCTACATCTGTGCTCTGATATTTAAAATACAGTTTAAAATCCAGCAATAAAATCACTGGATAAATGCTACAGCACACTCTTTGAAATGGATTTGGGGGGAGAAAAGAGTTGCAGTTTTCTCTTGTGAAGTAACTTCATAACCGCTTGTGTTACAGATTGCCCTGAAATATGACCCCCAGATAGAAGAAGATCTGCGTAACTGGATAGAAGAGGTTACAGGGCTGAGCATTGGTGCAAACTTTCAACTGGGATTAAAAGATGGCATAATCTTATGCGAGTAAGCATTTATTAAGTAACCTTATTTTTAGCAGTTTTCTACTTTTCAGGAACTAAGGAGGGACTTTCTGAAGACTCTCCTTCAAACACATCAACAATAATAGTCAAAGACAGCTGGCAGTAGGGTGGGAGACAGCTTCTTTGAAACTGTGGAAAAGAATGAAAACTTAAATCTCCTTTATATTTTGGCAAAGATTTCTAAGTATTTCTAAATTTAATGGTGAAGCTCTATTTCTATAATAATCAAATGGCACACAAAAATTCTTGTGGTCTCTTAGACTTGTTAGACTGGAGATCCAAGCTAGGCACTCTGTATAAACCAAAAAAGTAACCATTTTGATGAAACTTAACGCAACTAATAAAGCATGAGTGAAAATATTATATAATGCCTGCAGAGATGGTATAAGGATGAGATTTATTGTTTAAGCATTTCCCTTTTTTTCACCTCCCCAGGCTTATAAATAAGCTGCAGCCAGGATCAGTGAAGAAAATTAATCAATCAAAACTAAATTGGCACCAGGTAAAACAAAAACCAAAACCCCCAAAACTACACCTCTAACCCCTCCAACCCCCAAACAGTTCTTTTATTCTGTATTAACAAATTTGCTGTGAATACGGTACACCTTAAATCTTAATAGCACCAAGTTTTCTATGGGATACGTACATAACAGTCAAGGATGCAGCATACATGAACAGCATTTAACAAAAAAGCAGCTATAGCTGAGATGGCTCATAAATGGCAGTTGAGTGTACATATTTAATAGTAGTGCTTTAGCTCTTAGGTGACATTTCAGATGGAAGAAGAACACAGAGCCCTATAGCAAGGCCTTTTTCCAAGTTTAAAAAAAAAAGTGTTAACTTTTTTATTAAATCACAACTGGAGTTTTCCATCCAGGCAGTTCCTCAAGGTGTCAGGTCAACAGCTTGCCTGTATCTGGACACGGGAGGTCACCGTATGAAGTGTCCTGAGAAAGCAGCTGGAGCGGTTGGGGAGGGAAAGAACCTGAACAGTCTCAGAAGAAATGGTCATGTAACACAACTCAGAAAACAATATGGTGCAAACTACAGAATGTATTTTATTTCAGCGTATCCAAAATTTGATTTCTTATGAGTGCTCTGTCTAGAACTTCCCCTCTATCAAAGGGGGGACTATCAAAGGCAACAGAGGGGGTGCTGGTAGAGTTGAGTGCCTTTCCTGTTGCTGGGTCTAGCTTAATGCTGCTATATAAGCCTCTTGGGTTTATTGGCACTGAATGCTTTTAAATACAGGGGAGGATTTTTATTTTTTAAAAAAGTTGTAGTACCTCTTAAGACTTTAGAAGGAAGGATGAGATTCTGTCCTTATTTCTTGTACTCCACATTGCTTTCCAATTTCTACAGCACACAGCGCTAAAAAGTGCTAACAAACCTCAAAAGCTTAGCAGAATTTGTCCCAGGAGGTGAGCAAGCTAATGCCTTCAAACCAAGTTAAATGTTGATACTATCCACGTAATTATGTTTTTGTTTTACTCAAGATTATCAATTGCTGAAGTCAATAGCATGGACGCTATGTCAAATTTTCCAATTTGAAGCAGGTTTTAGATCAGGATTTCTCTTGGAAGTGATGCAGCTGAGGCAGTTTTATCATCAAAGCTCCCTCTAACAAAGCATATGGTTCTCACTGATGGAGAGATGCCAGGATAGATGAACTCTTAGATTGATTTCTGAAGTCAGTATTAAAACTAATGAAAAATAATCTCAGACTTCCCAACAGTCACTCTGAACCACACCCTTTTGTTCAGTCTGCACAAGGGCAAAGAACTTGTGTAAAACAAGCAAAACAAACAAACCAACACCAGAAAACTTTAAAATTAGTTTCTGAATTGAAACACTGAGTAGAAAACTGGCTTTTTTGTTTCTGTTTAGCTGGAGAACATTGGGAATTTTATCAAAGCCATCCAAGTCTACGGCATGAAGCCACATGATATTTTTGAAGCAAATGATCTTTTTGAAAATGGAAATATGACCCAAGTGCAGACTACTCTAGTGGCACTAGCAGGCCTGGTAAGTATTTGTATCCCTGGAATTGGCACAAATCCACATTCCAGTCCAGATGCACACTTAACACTTACTTACACTTAACTTACACTCATGTAAATACAGAAAACAGCATACAGGAGGGGATAGATACTACTGTGAGTCAGAGGTACTGCAGGCACTGCAGAGGTTCTACTTCAGAGGGCTCTGTCCCACTGCACGCCTCCAGGGAAGGCTTGGAATTCAGAGTGAGGATTCTTGGCTGCAGGTGGCCTTGCCTTGGAGCTGCTGTGCACACACAGAACTGGGAAGGCTCACAGAACTCTTACCTTCTCTCATAAGAGAGAAGCCTGCTTGTGGCATCATTTGAAACCCCAGGGTCTGGGTCATAAAGCCAGTGTTCCAGTAGCAGAAAATATACCTTAAACACTGAATACTCTATCTTCCCTCTCCCTAAATAGGCAAAAACTAAAGGTTTTCATACTACAATTGATATTGGTGTCAAATATGCAGAGAAACAAGCACGAAGTTTTGATGCAGGAAAACTAAAAGCTGGACAAAGTGTAATTGGCCTGCAGGTAAGTATGAAATTCAAGTTTACAGTTAATCTGTTATATTTGAGAACAACTTTCTTCTTTGATTAACCGATACATTGTTTATGTAAAGCCAGCTGCAGAATTACAATATATTCTTATTGTAGAAGGAGGTATGATGTTTTAATTCTTGAAAGCAGTTGGTTGGTTTTATAAGCTCAAGTGACTGCCTAGAAGGTTTTTCTGTTTGTTTTGTATCTGCAATAAGAGTGATAAGGAAGAAAGGAACAGCTAATATTAGCAGTATCATCTCTGGCCCCTAGAGTGGTTTTAAAGTAGGAGTCTTTGGATAGCTGAAGCTCCTTATATGGTAAAGCTTTTTCCCCTCTCCACTTTACTTAATAGTCATAAACCAAAAATTAACTGGCATAAAACCTTAAAGTTCCTGCAGTGGAGAAGTTGTGGCAGTGTAATTGAATCATTACTGTCCGGTGTCAAAGTTAATTGTTACATTTTGATGTGTACATCCCATTCTGATTGCACATGCAGTTGGGCAAATGCCAGTCACTGAAATGCCTTAGGAAGACAGTTGCCTTTATTCTTCCATTTGAAGCTCAGTATGGAGAAAGGGTAATTACAGGTAGTGGTCAAGCTACATGAGGAAAGCATGCACCGCAATTACTTTTTCCATCAGAGTTACCAACCATATTTGTTTCCTTTGCCTGTGCTTGCTGTACAAATAAAAATCACCTTTTCTGTCCACCTCTTCCTTCCCCCAATAAAGATGGGCACCAACAAGTGTGCCAGCCAGGCAGGCATGACTGCTTATGGAACTAGAAGACACCTCTATGATCCGAAAATGCAAACTGACAAGCCGTTTGACCAGACAACAATTAGCCTACAGATGGGCACTAACAAAGGAGCCAGTCAGGTAAGCAGGACTGCAGGTGACAAAGTCTGGGAGAGCCCGGTGGGACAGGAGGGTCTGAGAGTTGCGTGCAGTAGCAGAGTCTAATTGGCAGCAGTGAGAGGGGGCAGTTCAGCTGTGCTTTTATGCAGTAACTGAAGAACTTGAATTTCTTATCACAGTGTTCTGTGCTGAGTATCTTAAGGCATAAAAATGCCCTGGTGTTTCTAGAATTTCTGTCTGGCTGTTATACCAGAAGAAGACAGCAACTTCAAGTACTAGCTAGACAGGCAAAAGAGAAGTTGCTTCCTGGGTACTACCTCAGTCTGAATGCTTAGTGTATTCTCTCCACAGAGGACAATAGACTGGACCTTTCTGCAAGAATTTTCTTCTGTGATTTACCCTACTAGTGAACACATACTGCTGTGCTATGTTTTGTTATACTTTTAATTCCTACTTTCTAGCACTTCAGTAAGGTGTACTAGTTGTAATCATAAGTCTAGCAATCGCAGCTGTCGACCATCTTACTGAACCTCTACAATCCTGTTTTATTAGGCTGGTATGCTGGCACCAGGTACCAGGAGAGACATCTACGATCAGAAGCACATATTGCAACCTGTGGATAACTCAACTATTTCATTACAAATGGGTACCAACAAAGTAGCTTCACAGAAGGGAATGAGCGTGTATGGGCTTGGACGACAAGTGTATGACCCCAAGTACTGTGCTGCACCAACAGAACCTGTCATTCATAACGGCAGCCAAGGAACAGGAACTAACGGGTCAGAAATCAGCGATAGCGATTATCAGGCAGAATACCCAGATGACTATCATGGAGAGTACCAAGATGACTATCAAAGAGATTACCATGGTCAGTACAGTGACCAGGGCATTGATTATTAGCTTTGCATCAGAAGTTCAGTATTAGTCCATTATTTTATTCAGTAAGAACGAAACTAGCCTTGTGGAATTGTTACCTGTCTTTCCTACACACTATGCTTAATGTACCTAAAGAAATGCTGCCTTACATACATTCCTTTTTCCTTTCTCTGCCCTTTCCCTGTCTAGTTGCCTTTAGTGCTGTAACAGTTGTAGTCTACAGCATAAACAATAACTACATATGAAGTAAAAGGAATACTGTGAAAGGGGGAGTGCTCTTGTACAGTCTAATAAGGAGCTATGCATTTTCACAATCTCTACTTAAGTAGGTATTTACATACCACAGTAAGCCTTCATTTTACATATTTACAGCTTTTCTGTTTTCCAGGTGAGATAACAATTTCATGCTTACAGTTAAATGTGGTCTTTGCAATTAAACCTAAGATATCACATTAGTGATTTAAATATCATTACTAGGTTTCTAAGGTATTGTTTGCTAATGGTAAGTCCTGCATTAGACATAAGTGTGCATTTGTGATTTGTATTCATTCCATTATCAACACTGACCAAACTTAGAAATAGTTGTCTTACTAAAAAGGGAGCTTGTACAAAGTCTTGAGCCAACAGAAGTCCCACAATTGATGGTGCATTTACCTTTTATTGTGCCATAATATATCCATGTAGAAATGCTTTTTCTTCCTTGAACTGTATTTATTGCCACATTTCTCAAACTGATCCCAGTGTATTTTTATAAATAAATATTTTTTCTTAAAGGTATATAGAAGATCCTGTCTCATTTGTTATGCTACCATTCTTAACAATTAGGTGCCACAAAAATTATTCCCAAATCAGCATCACCTTTGCCTGCGTTAAGGATAACGTAGAACTGCTGTCTGTTGCAGTTTGGGTTTTCTTTTCCATGGGATTTAATCTAACAACCTTGTAAAAAAAATCTCCTGGGAGCAAGTGACAGTGACTTAACAGGAAAGGAATGTAGCTCCTTTACATCAGAGTTCACTTCCCCTCTATGTGACTGTGAGGTTATGGCTGGAGATCCTTAGCTGTTCACTACATCCCTGCCTTTTTCTCAAGGCAAATGAGGAACCACACACTTAGCGCTGCCTCTGCTTCAGCCCACGGCCTTCATACCATCGCTATGAGAATTCAAAACACCCTTTAGAGTCTTTGTGCCTGCTGGTCTGCAGTCTGAGTTCTTTAGTTACTGATAGCAGAGTAACTAAGAATTCCTAAGTGGAAAATGCTTTCTTCCTCACTACAGAGTGCAGACAGGCTGTACTAATTTACCTGGGCTGTTTTTAACAGGAAAAAAAAAAAGAGCATGCTATCAATGGGGGCCACTGTTGCTGATCCTAACTTTTGTAAAATTAAAAAAGTTAAAGATATTTTAAAAGTATTTACTGCAGATTAAACCTATTTACATTATCATATAAAATGCTTTATACTTGCAAGTTCTTGACTTGTGAAGGATTCTTCCTTCAAGACTAGAAATTGTGCTTTGCTCCATTAGTTTCTGTTATTTTTGGGTGTGGGGACCTGACTTTCAACTGACGTATTTGTTGAATAAGTCTTAAGCTTATTTATTTCACAGAATTTAAATCTGAAAGGACCGCTGGAGGTCACCAGTCCAAGCCTTGCATCTGAGGCAAGACAATTATTACCAAGATGTCTGTTAAGACCTGCTCGCCCTGAACTATACCATTTCCCCTTCTTCAAAATAATAGTATTTAACCATTCAGAACTATTGTATTGAATGCTGAAAAACAGTGCTATGATCAACAACAAAAGCTTTGTTGCTTTCATAGTTTGGGTGAAAGCAGGGTCTCTTTTTGAAAGCCTGAAGCGTGCCCTCCTGCTCTTTCTGAATCTAAAACTTATGCTTTAAACTGTTTGCACATATTTATTATGTATGTACTTGAAGGAGGAAACAAAACACCACATAAATTGTTCTCAGCATGCCTGTTTTCTTTCATCCACAGAGGTATCCAGTGGAATCATAACTGAATTAGGGCAGAGTTTGAAGTAGACACCAAGGAAGACCAAATGCAAACTGCCTTGCTTAAAACAATAAGCTGTAAATACTTAGCTATTTCCTGGTATACAGACACCAGTAGTCCCCACCTCCTATTTCTAAGGAATATAGTTATAAAAGTACCTTTCATTCCTCTGAATCCAGTCTTCCATAGCTGTAAGAAAGAAGAGTTCACACAGCATTGGGCTGCTTAATACAGGGCAGAGGTTGAAACACCAGAAGCGGCTTGGACAAGCATCCAGTACCTGAACTAGTACTAACTACATATTCACACGAGCTGTGCCTACATCCAACTCCAGCACCTACTTCCAGCCTGCTTTATAGGTGCCTGGCTACACTATCCTGCAGGGGCAGACAGCAATGAGAAACGAGCGCTAAATAGCATCAGCTTCTGCGGGGTGCTTTATCCCTCTAGCTCTGGTGAGGACTCCTGCCACACCAGCATGCCTCAGTTGGAGGTTGTTGACACAATTGCTGGTGGAATGTATGTAAGATTAGTAGGTTGTGTGTTGCACCTGAAAGCTATAAAGCTATGCTTTGTGCACAAAATTTAATTGAAAGGTATGCATTTGGAACTCTTCTGTAAAAACTGTATGTGACTCTCAAAACACACTGTCACAGTTGCAATTTCTGGACTGTGGGCAGTACAGCATTATTTAAATGAAACACACTCAAATACAGCTTAATTGGGATTTTTCAGTACCTTCCTCCTTTAAAAAGCAAACCAAACTTTGTAGTAAGTGTCTAAAAGTGCTTTCCCCACCCAGGAACTGCAGTGAACGCAATGACTGCATCATAATTGCAATGAATGGAATCAGAATTCTTGAGATTGGAAGGGACCACTGGAGGTCATCTAGGGCTTGTCTGAAAACCAGGACATACTTACATAAAAACTTCCCTCCTTTTCTTCCACCAGAGTTCCCGAGTCAAGGGCCAAAACATGCAATGTGAGTATCAAATATAAACAGGGAAAAAAACCCCAATGTGTAATAACTGATTTTTTCTAACTTCCAAGCAACCCTACAGTATTTTGTAAATTGCTAAATATAATTTTTCCATGGTGGAGGCACTACTACTTGGAAGCAATCTTACTGAGACCTGTGGCAGAGAAGACATTTTGCCCCTCTGTAAGTAGCAGATCTGCACACTTTCTCACCATTAGGGATCTATTGCTCATTCAGTGTGATTTTCAGTTCCCACAGCACCTGCAAGGCAAGCACCAGAAGTACCTGAGTGTACCATTCTAAATAATGAGACGTGGTGAGCCACAACCAGTACACAATCAGCTTCACCTGCCAGGCAGAGTAATTAATCTATTTCTTCCCCATTTTTGCCTATCCCATAGTCCTCAACTTCTTGAAGTGGCTCATATTAAAGTAGATAAAAAATTAAGAATAAAAAGCGAACATTTCTTAGCATTCCCTAGCAGATAGCTAGCCTCCTTTCAACAGCAGGAGACCAGATACAGATTTGTCATTCAGGCCATCAATGAGTTTTTCTGTATGTCACACCTCCAAGCTGTGACTAATCAAGGTTTATCAATCTATTCATTATGGCAGCTTATGAGTCACTTACCTGCAGTAATGTCTCACTTCCTATACTGATGTGTACTTTACTGAAATCCCTGGTTGAAGTCATCTTCCCACCTCAAACCTCTCCTCAAACAAAATGTTAAAGGAGCTTTTGAAATAAAAATAATAAAATCATGCGCCACTGAGTAAAATCTAAAACTGCTCCATACTCTCTATGAGGTGGAGCCCACAGAAGTGTATTATAACCAGGGTCCAGGTACAAAGTTTGTATTTAACATCCATGTTTAAGTGGAAGTGTTCAAGATCAGGTTGGATGGGGCTTTGGGCAACCTGGTCTAGTGGAGGGTGTCCCTGCCCATGGCAGGGGGGTTGGAACTGGATGATCTTTGAGGTCCCTTCCAACCCAAACCATTCTATGATTCTATGTTACAGCTAACATTTCTATAAATTAGTATTTATAACATCCTCATATCTCATTTCTGTCCAGCCACTGCTCATCTGCTACTTGTCAAGCCTTAAATCCAGATACAAATTTTTCTGCTTCCTTTGTCTTTTCAGTTGCAAAGGGAAGGTAGTTGTTTATTTACAAAAAAGGGGCTACTCCTCATCTGCCCTTTGGAGAGCAGCCAGTGGATAGTTTATGATACTGACTTATGAAAACCATTCCCAAAAGAGTATAATTAAAAGAAAGACACCTACCTCATAACAATTCATTATCTTGACCACAGAGAATTTCTATCAATGGTAATTTCCATCAATGAGCTCAGTACTGTTCCTTAATTAGTTGCACTTGCTGTTCAGATATACAGAATAAATCAGGAAACAGCCATCTCAGAGTGCCTCCTCTACAAATGTTTCTATGTTTACTGATCCAGCGGTGACTAGCCAGTGTTCCCAGAGAAGCATGAAAAAAAGCCATGTTAGCTGACACACCAAAAAGCTAAAAGGGACAAATTGATGACCTTTCAACTTAGTATTTTTAGTCTGACAACATAGACATTTACAAGGAGCTTGTTTATTAACAATTTTCAGACCATCATAACAAGTATATTAATAAAAATTAGATGTGCTGACACACAAAATACATTATTCATACAAACAGACTGTGTGTCGTTTTACCAGTGCAGAAGGTACAACAGAGATTTGGAGAACTAATACTTTGTCCTGGGGTATTGGTAACCTTTTTTTCTATGACTGTTTTTTCTATTGCGGGTTTGCCTTCATACTTCCAGGTGCACTTCCCATTCAAGTCTACCAAGAGAGAAAAAAGAGTCAAATAATGTGTAGCACTAGTCCTGTTACTGCATTTAAATGTTGTAAAATATAACTGGGAGAATAATTAAGGTTCTTTTGTGTCTCGAATCAACTCCTCCCCCACCCACCCACCCACCCCAGTTTCTGTGCTTGGCAAAAAATTACTGAAGAATACTATAACAGACCCAAACAATGAAAAAATCAAGTAGAACTATCCCTCACTGTAGCAATAAACTGAAGCAGTGCTCTGCCTACAGCAGAACACCCATCAGATTGCATGAGAGTTTGCTAGAGCCTAGTATCTCTTGAAAGCAGATCAAGAAAAATCACCAACATCTGTTATATTGGTGTGATAAGTCACTACGAGCGCAGAAGTCACTAGTAGTAGTGTCCAGGTGTAGGTGCCAGAGTAGCTGTTGCTGCAGAATCTCCAGCAGCCCTGGCTTGCCCCCCCCCCCCAATGCTGGGGGAAAATCAGCCCAGATTCTGAACTTGCTGGGGCAGCTTCTCAGGTTGGACAATTTGCAATATTTTTTCAGATGACGGTTAGTGAGGATTTACTCTCAGGACTTTCCCAAGCCTGGGTGTGGGGGAAATACTCCCTTCTGGCACCTCAGCTTTTTGACCCTGTCATAAAACAGAGCATATAAATATATACATGAAAAGAGAAAAGGGAAGAAAAAAGAAAAGGAAGGAAAGAGGCAGGGAGGGAGGGAAGGGCTCTAAGCTCTGATCTTACAGGTCTGGAACTTCAGCAGTTCCAGCACGAACTCAAGCAGCCTACCACTCTTCTGACTTTCCTACCACAGACATGTGAAGGACTACCTGAACAGGATTTATCTCCCACCCCCTTGCCATTGTCTGATCTTTCTCTTCCTCTGCTGGGCATACTTGGGAATGGGAAGAAGGATGAGAACAAATATTTGATCCATCCATTTTGCACCAGCAGAGGGTTTCCTGAGGAGGGAAAGCAATAGAAGGAAAACCAGGATACTGGGTACAGCATGATGGCTGCTGAGAGACATCAGGAGATACATGACAGCCTACATCCATTCTTCTTGGGACATAAAGGCAAGCACATTAGCTGACAGATAAATATATATCCCACACTCCCGTCTCACCATAGGTTGGAGCTCTGTCCCATCTTCCTTGTCCTCGAAAGATCTCATGCTTCTGTGTTTTTGCCCTTCTGTTAACTTGTTGCTCTGACTCACAAAGGTCTACAAGCAAAAACCAGGATGAGATCATTTGGGAATGTGAACCATTGTGTAAATAAAAATACCTGGTAAAGGAAGATAATTAGCCCAGGGCTAAGAAACTGTATCTGCTTCCTAACTGGATGACACTGAGTGATACCGGGAGGCAGCAGAGGGTGATGAATTACTTGCAGAGTCAGCAAGGGTGATGAATGCAACTGAGAAGGATGAATCAAGAATCTCTGCTACGTCTACTACAGGAATGAGGACGCTGGCTGTCTGAAATCCCTCACCCAGCTCTCCGCCCCCTGCTGCATATTGTCCTGAGGGCCACAGAGCCTCCCTTCCACCCCCAGATGTTTGTAACCTATATGTAACACAGATGTGTCCCAAGTCAAATGCCTCCACGTGTTGGGAAACTCCAAGTCCTTGGCTACGTGAGCAAATTTACTCTTGATCATGCAACGAGAAGGAGTTTGGGTGTGCTGCCCCCAGTTTTTCCATACAAGGTTACACAGCCTTCCCAGCTTGGAAGGCTCCTTACCCCTGTGAGAAATCCTCTCTTCACCCAAGGCCCTAGGGCATGGCTAATTACAAGGAATGAGGACCAGAGTTAAAGAGAAAGTACCACAAAGTTTGGAAGTGGAGAAAAGAAAGCCTCTGTTTCATGAAGGAGAATTGGCTTTAAAAGTTATTTTAGCATTTGGCAAAGCAGAAGGAGAACAGAGGGTCAAGACTTCAGAGTTTTCCATTCAGTAACATATTCCTATTCGGGACGTGTGCTTAAGTACTGTTCTGAATCAAAGCCAAAAAACATCTATCTGCTTGCTTCTGTCCAAAGGGCCAAGCCTATCTTTAGGCTGCCTTTTGTTGTTGTTGTTGTTCGTTTTCAACAAAATTCTGTGAATATTACAGGGAATCTAACAGCAGCATTAAAAAAAACCCACAAAACAGTTCTTCTGACACTGTCCTGAAGAAATTAATCCAGAAGATTCATATCGTATGAGCTATTCTGGCTGCTGAGTTTGTTTTTCATGAATCACTAAGAACTTTTGTCGCATGGTTTACGAAGGAAAAGACAGAACTTGCAAAAGTAGCATGAAAGGAAAAACATCTGCATCTTCAGATGTTCTCTTAAAATGAAAGGAATGGCATATTCAAATGCTTCAGATACAGCCATTAACTAAAGCTCTCCATCACTATCAGCTATGTAACAATTCTCCATGGAAACACTTGTAATACAATACAGTAATTGTGAGGGTAAAGACACAGAACAATCAGTTCAGAGGCAGAAGAATTTTGTAATCAAGAGACAGAAGACAGTATTTTGGCCCAAGATTCTGTATAGGTATGAAGCAGAGCAACTCAAGTTTGCATGAAGTTTGTTCAGAACTACAGCATCCATAGGATATGGATGGATAACCTATCTGCTGCTGGCAACAAGAAGCTCCTTGTTGGTTACTTTTGCTTATCACTGTACATTAAGTCACAACAAATATAGATAATCTCGTCTTGGGGCACCCCATGGATTGGTCTCTGCAGCTAGCTCATCTATTTCTATTTTTTAACTACTAACAATACATTGAACATGTATCTAGTAAGGCCTAAAAACTCAGCCATTACTTACAGGTTATGATCTAACAGGCAGCAGATCACAGCTAGCACACAGGAGTCAGAAAGAGCTATTTACTTCAGTTTATAAATTCACATATGATTTGTATCCCTGAGCCCATCCTGTTCTAAGGTGTTGGAATGGAAATAGCCTGGATTGTGTGTTCAAATTACTAGGTCTTGGGGAAAGAAAAAGTCCCCAAAAGCTTACAATGGCTCAGACATCTTTGCCATTATCACAGGGGTTTACCAGCAGTTCCTGATCCACGAAGTATGGCTTCTCTGCAGATCCATCATTTGTTTCCATATCAATAGCAAAGCAAAGGAACATGGCATCCACTGTCACTTCAAACACAGACAGAAAGCTGTGGGACATCAGGTAGGCAAAAAATCCAACCAGCAACAGAGGAACTACCCAAGCTTGCAGCTCCCGATGGTAGTTAAATGCCATCAATCCTCCAAAAACAGTAAAACATACAACAAACACCTGTAAAGGGCAGTGAGAGAAATACAGCCTCATTTATCATGTAGAGATGTTTTTTTAAAAAAAACAAAATCCCCCAAACCCTCATGCAAATAAATTACAGCCAATATTTTAACAGCACATCTCATCTAGGAGATAGCTATGCAGTTTCTGGCATCACACAGTTGTCACACTTTGTGTTCAATTCAGTGCGTAAATTCTGTAGGGCAGAGGCAATCTTTTACTATATATTTACCAAAGACTCATTGCAATGGGAACTGTAAGAGTGGTGCCAAGGACACTACTATAATACAACTAAATAACTCTGTAAAGACTATAAAAAGGATTAAATTCCTCAAACATTTTCTTCTTTCCTGAACTCATTTTACAGCATTAACACTGAGTTTAACGAAGATAAACCTTATGTACTTTAGGTGTAAGAAAAGAGAATCAAATCCTGACTTATCACGTCATTCTTACAGGAGTACTTTTCTTACTCTTACCTTCCCTAGAAATAGTATAAAATCTCCAGAACAGCTAATGGATGCAAGTTTAGCAGAATTCTTTGCCAAAATACAGACAGCATCTTTTGCTGATGTACAAAAATTTGTCCCATTTATGGCTGTAGTTGTGTATGCATGCTGAAATGAGAGAAGATAATGCAATGAGAGGGGAAAGGCTCTTGAAATCTAGATTTTACTTCAGCAAAATGCAAAGCCTTAAAACTCTATTTGGAAATACTAACTTCATGAATATAAAGAGTTATTTTGCATAACATGGCAATTTTATTTTAAGTGACTATAACTAGGCTTCTAACTTCAAATAGTTTTTCTATGTAATTTCCACTATTAGCAAATGTTAGAATAGTGACTAAATACATTTCTGAATCCACCTTTATCCAATTTATTTTAAAACACCAAAGTTCACTGTCCTAATTTTTGTTAATGAATACTACACAATTACCACAAAACACTTACTTACCTGGAGTCACACTATCCAAACTTACTTATTTTCTATGAATCTATCTCCAAGACTGCTGGCAAACTATGTAAGTGAAACAATCAAGTTATGTAGTTATCAAGTCATTTAAAAGTTGATGATTAAAAAGCTTTTATACACAGTCCTGTCAAACTATTCATGTGCTACTGAAATTCAAACTTATGGCTATAGCCCTAAAATAAACCTTTTCACAAAAGATGAAACCAATTGTGAAAAGGATCCTGAACTAGCCCAGTGAGTGATACATCATAAAAAAAAAAAA
>VXBL01005000.1:119910-223491 GCA_013400195.1 Aramus guarauna
AAAAAAAAGCCCACAGAATTTCAACAGACAGTAGGGGCACTCACAGTTTTTTGATGTATTGAGAATTTTACAAGATTTCTCTTTGTGGAAACTTGCCAAGACAGGTGGGGAGGACAGAATATTTACCTTCATAGATTGGATTATTTTAGCACTTGTCCATAATTTGACATACATGTCTCATTTATGGAACTCCTCAACAAGGTTTTGAAACTGTGTCCAAAATATCAGCTAAGAAAAACAACCCTCAAGATACCCAAAATGTACGCTGAACTTTACCAGCAAGTCTTAAGAGTAGTTTCCCTTTACCCAAAATACTAGAAGGTAGATTATGCCACAAAACATTAAGCACATTTGGTATAGTCAGTAAGAACCACAGTGTGCAAGGGATTACTGTTCTGAAGGAATTTACACACCCCAGCATGTATTTGGCACTTAAGATTACCTTCTGCTTCACTTGGCAGTGAAAAAAAACTACCCCAAAACCAAACCATAACTGGTTTGCTGAAAGTGAATTATACTGGCCTACTGCAAAACACTTCCTGTTCAAAAATCTGTTTTTTCTTACTTACAAGTAAGATGTCAGATATCTGAAGGCACAGAAAATTTATTTCTGCAAGTCCAGTTTTATCCCATAGCAACTTCTGTAACAGACTGTAGTGCAGCAGAGCTATAATGACATTATCTTAAAATATTTCAGAGAAAGAAAGAAATTAAATGCAAAGATCCTTTGTCTCTTTATTGTGGATATTATTTATTTTATATATGACAAAGGATTTTTTTTTTCTCTGATAGCAAAAAAAAAACCACTGACAACCTGTAAATATTGTACTTACATAGTAGCAAATGCATCAAAAAGTATAAACAAAGACCATGCATTTATTGCCTACTCTAAGAAAAATCAAAGACTCCACCGAACTCTACAGAAATGCACAGAGTATCTGCATAAAAATCTGTTTAAACAAGCAAGTTCACTTCATTCCTAAATAGTAAAAAATGCTTTCTGTGCTAACTTTCCTTTAAACTGACTCTGTTCCTTTCCCTGGGGAGCACTGTAACAGGATCGGCAGGTAGGTGTAGCCTTTGACTTGGTCAGGCATTGACTACAATACCTTTGCCTTCCTGGTTGCCTACACCTCTGAAAGAGAAGCATCCTTGTCCCACCTGCCTCACAACCCAACAGCTTTGTAAGCAGCCCGCTGCCATCCCATGTGAGGAAATCTGATGGCCTGCAAGCTCGCCCGCAGTAGCACCAGCCCAGGACGTGGCAGCAGGAAACCTGGCAGTTTGGTAAGGCCAGTGCCAGCCTTGCTGGGCTACCATTTCCCCAGGACAGAGGCATGAGGTAGATGGCCTCAAGTTGAGCCTCCTCTCTGTCTTCCATCTGTAGCTGGCACTGCATATTTCAAACATTGATAGACCTATCTTTATAACATGCTGTAAGCTAAGTCTGTTTCATCATACCCATTAAGAGGCAGGAAATTGAGACACAAAGTGGAAAAGGGTTTCCTAAGTTTGTTTCTGTCCCTTAAGAACTAAATTCACAGAGCAGATCCTGATCTGGTGAGGTCAGTATAAATTTTTCCAATAAATTAAACAGAGATTCTGATTCATTATAAATAGCAAAAAAAGTGCTGTTTTAAAAATTAAAAAGAATGTTGAAAATGCACATGCACTTGTACAAACACTGTTTCCAAACTTAAAATAAATAACCATTTGTTTGCACTCTTGAATTAGCCGCTTTGGTATCCAAGGAATGTGCAATGAAAAGAATTTCTGATACTTATTAACTAGAACAGTTATCTTTGAAAGACTGAAAATAATACTGGAGACTGAATACTACCTGCGTAGGAATTTGTCATGGTACAAAACAGTTGATAAAAAATGGCATTTATAACAATTACAACTTCAACAAATCATCTAAGTATCAACTAGTCACAACATCCAAGCAAGAAAGGCAGCCAGGTAATAATCCAACATTACAGAAAGACTAAGAGAGACACAGAAACGAATGAACTGTTTAAGGCTACAAAACCAGTCGTTGACGTAGGTGAAGCAAGAATGCTACTAGTACAACCTGAAGATTTAGCCAAGTGATCTCTACCTTTCAGCAAAAAATGCATTTCTGAGGGGAAAAAAACCCAACCCAAACCAAATCAAAACAAAAAAAACCCCCAACCATTTGAAGGGTTTCTTGTTCAGCCTAGACTGTGGCTCCACACACTTTCCTCACAATTCTCAAGTTTCCCATACACACCCCATATCCTGATCCCATCTGGCCACACAGAAATCTACATGTTCTCACTAACAAAATACATGTCTAACATTTAAGCATATATATGTTTCCATGAAACTCAGGGTTGCACAGAAATGAGCTGAAATGATTTCTCATCCTTACCACCAAAGAACACCTAACATACAGAAGCTATTACCAATATTTGCAAATCACCTTAGACTTTGGACTAAGAAGCTTAGATATCCCATTAATTTTCCAGTTGTAGGGTATGTGCAACAACTCAATCCCTTTCAAAGAAAAAACATTTGCGAAGATTAAGATGGTAGACCATGGTCAGTTAAGAACCTGCTATCATTTAGAAACAGGTTATTTAAAAGTATTTTTCTACAAAATGTATTTGATTCCCATGCACAAAAGCCTTAGTGGACTTGGAAATATTTGTGAGAAGGGCAGCAGGAATGATCCAAAGGGCACAGAATGTCTTCTGTCTGAGGAACAACTCAGTACACCAGGCTCGTCTGTCTGGAAAAGAGATGACTGAAGGAGGATGCGGTAAGAGGCCTACAAAATAATGAGAAATGTGGAGAGGGTAGGTAGGGTCTGATGGCTCACTATTTCTTCCAGAAGACAGACTAGGGAGGGGGAGGACCATATGAAGTAGTTGGATCCAAATTAGAAAACAGATGGTATTTCTCCTCCTCCCCCTCTACTCTGCTCTTGTGAGTACTCCAACCTGGAGTACTGTGTCCAGCCCTGGGGTCCCCAGTATGAGGAAGACATGGAGCTGTTGGAGTAAGTCCAGAGGAGGGCCACAGGGATGATCAGAGGGCTGGAGCACCTCTCCTATGAAGACAGATTGAGAGAGTTGGGGTTGTTTAGCCTGGAGAAGAGAAGGCTTCAAGGAGACCTTAGAGCAGCCTGCCAGTACTTGAAGGGGCCTACAAGAAAGCTGGAGACGGACTGTTCACAAGGGCAAGGGGGGATGGCCTGAAGCTGAAGGAGGATAGATTGAGATTAGATCTAAGGAAGAAATTTTTTTATTGTGAGGGTGGTGAAGCACTGGAACAGGTTGCCCAGAGAAGTTGTGGAGGCCCCATCCCTGGAAGTGTTCAAGGCCAGGCTGGATGGGGCTTTGAGCAACCTGGTCCAGTGGAGGGTGTCCCTGCCCATGGCAGGGGGGTTGGAACTGAATGATCTTCAAGGTACCTTCCAACCCAAACCATTCTATGATTCTATGATTCTTCTCACTGTAAGTCTGTAAGCTGTGAACTGCTGGACAAAGAATGCTCTAGCTGTAAAAGTTCACATGAGCTCAAAAGACTGGGAAGTTCAGGGAAAAGCAATCCACTGAGAGGTATCAAACACACAGAAAACATACTCAGCTCAAGAAGTTCCTAGTTTGAAAATAGATTCAGAAGCAGTACGGGCACAGGGAAATACACACTTCTTCTAACTTAGCGTTCACTCACAGCCACTGCTGAAGATGGTATACTTGAGCTAGGTGGAGACTCAGCCTGGCCCAATGTAGCTATTATGGGTTTTTTCTTTGCTTAATGAATTGATGTTTTACAATGGTTGTCTCTGCTATGGTGACAAGCAAGTAATAATGGCATCAATAGCATACCATTGATCAGAAAGTGTGGGAGATAGTGGGTCAGGAACAATCTTTACCCTTGCACGAGCAAGTTGGTACTGCATCACCAGGCTTGTGAACACAAGCCTCCTCTGGCTTGGAGCCTGGGAACTAGACACTAGTTTCTCAGTGTCAGGATGAATAAATAAGGAAAGTGAATGTTTACGTATTTCCAAATACCACAGTATGCAAAAAAAACCTATTTAAAGAACACATCCTTCTGTGCCTCACAACACAGAATGTCAAGGGTCTTGGAAAAATTGACCTGCTAGTTTCATGAGAAAGGCACTGTGGCTGGGGTCCAGGCCATAAGTTCCCCAATTGTTGAAAATAATTGCTACTTTGTGTAACAGCTGAATTCAGTCCTCCATTCTAGGACTTGCTTTAATAAAATGAGCTTGCGGAAGAGAGGATTGCCATAGCAACAGAATCTTCTCAAAAAGGAAGCAGGAGACATGCTTGTCTCATATCCCACTTCAGCTTTTTCTGCTCTGCTGGTATTTTCACCCTGATCTGATCTTGTTGCTGGCAAGCTCTCTTGGGAGCAGCCCTGGTTAGCTACACATAGTGCAATGCTGTGCAGCTCAGGCTGGACTTTTAAGTGTCTTAGCTTACAAGCGTCACAGCTGCCAGTGGAATCCCCTCAGAAAACAAAATCCAGTGGTAGCAAGAGGCAATGACATTTCTGTGGCTGCTGTACAGCAGTTAGTGTCCCAGTCAGAAAGCTGTATTGTGTCTCTCAGATAGTGGTGGGAAATTAGAGCAACATGGGACTGTGAGGCCCCACTGAAGAGGTGAGGACATGCAAGACTGGAAGGGGCTTTCAGCCACTCCAGTCCTTGGCTATTTCAGATTACATTATATGATTTCTTCTATTAAGTGGAAAGCTCCCTCTTTAAACTACTTAGGGCTTTTCCCTCTCCCAGCCCTTACATTTGGAGCTATTCCAGACCATCACCTCTCTGGTCCTTAGGAACCATCTTCCAGACAACATTTATTCATGAACAGTTTACATCTACTCATTCTTCTGCTGATCTTGTTTTGGCTCTTATCCTTCTCTGCTGTTTCTCTTCCTGATGCACTCATAGATGGCTAACAGGCTTGCTCTTACCTTTCATTTCTCAAAGTAGATACCAGGATATTCCAATCCGCTCTTGTGACATAATCTGATCACCTAATCAGCAACTTGTACAAGGGCATTTATCACCCTTCTTTCTGGTGCAAGTATTTAACCTCATACCTTCCAGAACTGAATCTGTCCTTTTTGCAGCCTTGTTAACTAAAGGCTATTGTCCTGTGGCTGACAGACACATGGAGAATATTCTCCTCCACCACTTCCAACCAATAAGCACATGGATAATACAGAAACAGTTATTTTTGATCCTTAGGCTAATTACCATCTGTAAAAACCCCTTTAGTAGCCTCTTGAATTTTCCCAAGCCGCCCAAGAAGCACAACTTTCCTTATTTCCATTCCACCTTATATTTGCAGTCTGGACTTACTGGAAAAAAAATCTTGTCCTTCAACTTTCCTTGCTTCCTATGTTGTGTGTCATCTGCTCCCTCCATGGCTGTCATCCAGTAGGTAGGACCAACACAACTTTCTCCTGGAAGGGTAGCTGGGTGTCCTTTCCTGCAGCATCTCACTGCTAGGCTCCATATCAACCACAGGGGCTGGACCACAAGGATCCTGCTTTAAGTACCCATTGCATTGTGATTTCATCATTACTGGAGTTGCTTAGAGTGGCTTCTGCAGTTAATATGACAATGTTCTCATTTGATATTTCCGAAATAAAACCAACTGAACATTTCCAGAGAGTTGTTCATAAATTGCTCTGTTTAAAAGCACTGAATTATTGGTCACTTGCTTCATTGCCTTTTATTTTCTTGGGGGGGCAGAGGATAGGGAAGAGGAGAAAGGTATCAGAGCAAGAATTAGTCAGTCTTGTTCACCTCTATCCCCTACATGGTTCATCCAACAGAGCAAGTAAAGATCTAAGGAATTTAATTTCCTGTTAGCGCATACATAAAGCCTCTAGAATGAAAACATATTTAAAATACAATTTCACAGAAGATGAACATTTCAGTCAACTGTATTTTCAAGATGACTGAAAATTTAACCTAACATCTAGAAGCTATTTTGCCAGCAACATTAGAATACAGTATTGTTTTAGGGAGGAAAAAGAAGTACTTGATAGGGTGAGGCACAATGTGCTTGGCAGTGGAGAGGAGAACTGTACTTATATTAGCATGCACACATTTTATCTAGGTCACTTCACAAGGCATTTAACCACAAGCTCCTGACGGGCTTCCATCCAAAGCTTAAGAGACAACCTACTGCCATGTATATAAAACCATTAGACAGACTTGCTTCTATTTTTTTACACTAGACAGCTGCTGGCTTTCAGTATCAGTGCAGGGTCTCAGTACCAGCAAATGCAGGCTAACGCACTGCCGACTTCAGTAAGGCTACCACAGGGTCCAGAAGGCTACACTGCATGTAACTGCGCTGATGAAAATAGAGAAACCACATACTGCTCAGCAACTTCTTCAGAAATCCATGTGCGGTGCTTTGGAGTGGTTGCTTGCCAACTGGCTGCAGATGAACCCAAAGCAGACACAGAAAAGCAAAACTATCTTGAAATAGATATATTGTTTAAAAAAAAAAAAAAAGAGGTCACTGCAACAAGGCTGTAAAGGAAAGAAAAAGCAAGTGCTTTGATGTATCAGAAGTATAAGACTGCCACCACAATTTAAGAAAGCAGTAGACAGGCAGACCTTGTAGATCCCAAACCACATTAAAAACCTACTATATTCTTTTTATGGAAGAGAAATTTCAATCTCCCAGATTTTACTTGAGATGATTGGATATGTTTATCTGGAACATACTGAAGCCATCCGAGCCAGAAGATGAAAAATCTGTGGTAATTCTGACAAGTGTTGGCAAACAGAACTGTCAAGTGAGGATAATGACTTTATATTCACAAAGCACTTTTCATCCAGATAGAACCCAGAGTGCTTTACAATTGTTACTAATGGATTATACACACACATGAATCACTTTGCCCATGACTGAAATGGAACAGCTTAAGGAGTGAACTGTTTAACAGCACATAGCAACACTACACCACAGTTTAGCACAGGATCCAGTTGCAAATCCAAGAGAAATTTAGGAAGGCAGAACGTAATTATCCACATTGCAATCTGCACAGGATGCTGGGTTTACATTACCCCTCGTCCAACAACCGCCACTGGAAATATGGCAACTGTCAACATCTAGCACAGAACTTTGTCATGATGGGAAGATGACAAGGTACCTTTTTGGCCCCATTTCAGTTACATTGAGGAGAGCTGAACAAAACTTAGCTGAGCCTGCAGAGAATGAGTCACTTCAGGGATGCATGCAACTATCAAAGTCAGTGTTAAATCTCACCTCAAAGATGGCACCTCAGCCCAAAAAGTACTCTTTGGTAATGTAACAGAGCACTTGCTTGATACTGCACAGAAAGAAAGAAGCTGACATTCTATCGCCAGTGTTACCTCCTCCAGCACCTGTTTCTCATCTGCAAGTTCCCCAGAGGGAAAACAAGGGGGTCTGTTTAATCCTGATTAAACTTGTGAAAGAAGGAGCAGAAAGAATTTCAATCTTCTATGCAATAAAACATCAGGTTAAAGAAAATAGTGCAGAAGTGATGGGGAAGTTTTTCTTGGATTTTTTTTTAAGAGTTTCAGGTAATTATATGCTTATTACTATAGTGAAAGTAATACTAGAATACAAGCAAAAATATAATAAGGAATGTTGATGCACACAATGAGCTTTGGACCAACTTTTGTAACAGCTGTTCCACATTTCCGTAATTTCAACTCACACAAAAATTAAAATCCGAACTAAAAAATATTTTCAAAATGTTAGAAACATAGGTACAAGCAATTTTTTAACCCCTCCCAAGCCCTACTCTCAAGTCCTTGTTCAACACCTATGTGAAATTTCAAGGCTGCACCCAGCAGCTTTCACTGATCTCAGTAAAAGCTCGTAACAGTTCAGTACGTCTGTTAATCAAGCCATATGTTAAGTTGCTTTAAACTGCAAGGCTTGTCTTTTTTTTTTCTTTTAAACATTTGGCCACAAATTTTAAAAAAATTGAAGGTGAAGATTTTCAATCTTAGTCAATTTTTTTTTTTTTTTTTAACGAAATAGGCCTGAATGCACTCTTTATAGGAAAAAAATCAAACCTAATTAGATATACTAATTACTCTGTGGAATGTAGTACCTGATACCAATGTTATCCCTTCATCCAGATAAAATTTCTATTAAAATCTTAAAGCATGCTCTTGCTTTTCTTCTCTAACCCTTGCCCAAATTGCCCTGGATTTGAAGCATGTGGAACACCATGATCTTTGCCAAAAACATGACCAAACAATTATCTAACACCAAACACAATATTATGATCATTAGGTTAAAAACCACAACTCGTATAAAACCAGGAATTTGCCTACAATATATTAGGAAACAGGAAATCTTTTAAGGGAGCAAGAGCTACAATACAGCCTCCTGAAACAAAAGGAAGAACATTACAGTAATGAATTCTTTAACAAACACATAGGATACAACAGCTGGAGAAAGTAAACACTAACATGCTGGATGTATCTTTGAATGGCAGGAAGCCAAGGGGAAAGGATGACTACAAATGGAAAGCCTGGAGTCAAAACGAACTCGGAGATTCCTCACCAAGTCAGTGACCATAGATCTACCTAAAAAATGTAAGTCTGGAAAATTCATTGTCTAGAACCAGAGATTTCACTGCACAAGTATTTAATCTAGGCTGAAGTAAGTGAAAAACTTTCTCTTCACAGCGGTCCAACATTAAGCTTAATTTATGCACCTACTTTAGAGGAGAAGTCAGACCCTTTATCAGAATTGTCTTGCTTACTTCAAAAGAACACAACAGTCAGAGAGTTAGGAATCTGCATGAACATCTGATTCCCTTTCACATTAAGAATACCAGGGTCACCAGAGATAACAAAAGGGTACTGACAAAGAAAAAAAATAATTGTTTACAATGATGTATACAGAGCTGGAAAACATTTGGAGAAAAGCATCAGGAAGGAAAAAGTAGGAGTAAAGTATCTGAAAAACTGCTGTATGTCAGAAATCATCCATTTCCAATAAAAACACTTTTGAAACAAAATTGCTAACAAAACAAAGATGTCTTTCAAAGACAGAGAATATTAGATCATCTGGCTTTTTCATCATGGATCATATTCCCAGATATATTGATAATGGAAATCAGCCAGGAGTTCAAGTTTATTTAGGTCTTTCAGGTGGAAAATACTGTATCTAGTTTAATGACACATCTCCAGATGGGTTTCTTACTTCTTCATTGCTTCCTTCCACCTCGACCCTCTCTGTATTTCAGTAGACTGTCTGGCACAAATCAACAAAATGTTAATTCTTCTTACCTACAGAAATAGCAAGCAGCCCTCTGAAAGGGCTATCTCAAGCTGTATTAAGAGGTTTTCTAAAACCTTGCACCTTGCATGTTTGTCAATTCCCTGTTTCTTCGCAACAAGTTCCATCTGCACTTGAACACTTTTTGTTTGTTTAGTTGAGGTGGCCAGCAGGAAACTTTGGCCTGAATGCGATGGATGTTGCTTTAGTTGTGCTAAATGGAGCTAGCATACACACATGGTTTCTAGACTAGGTATGCAGACGGTTGAGTGACAGAGAGATGATAGAATGTACCTGGTTAAAGTATCTTAAGCAAATTTCCTGGCACCAAACCCAGCAGAAACAGCACTTGAACAGGCACTTTGCACATGCACTTTCCTGCAATAAAATTAGATGTTTGGTTACTGGACACAGAACTAGACTCAAACAAAACTGCATTTTAGAAAAACTTGCTTTACAGGTGACTGACTCTTCTAATAAAGCAATCACTCAGGCAGCAGATATTTCCTTTAGGATTACAGGAACTGTTTTTAATTCAGACCCTTCAGTATTAATGACTGATGAGCTGAGCCTATTTTTTTTCTTCCTGTGGATGGAAGATTCTTCTCTGGGAAAAAAAAATAAGTGCTGCAAGCAGCTTTGTGAGCTAACAGCTGCTTGGATAACAAATCAAGCAGGCAAGTCAGTAACCCTTACAGCACTGCAGCGATCAGGGAGTACACAGACAGATTTTTAACTTTTTTATTTAGCAAAACCCCTTTACAACTCTGAAATGATTGGTACTCTAATGATCAAAAATAAAAGAATGGGCAGAAGCACTTACATGAACATCTGTGCATATAAGACTCAGAGCATACATTCATTTTTCAGGACAGGAGGAGAGAGCATGTATTAGAACACACCATTCATAGACCATTGATCTATATTAATTTCATACTAAAAACAGAGGAGAAAAGCTCAGTGTTTGTTCCACCACCCCCATCACATCATGAGCTCAGAACGGTTCATCATATATTGTACCGAGCAAGACAAGAAAAGACATATTGGTAGCCATGGTATTCTTCCAAATGTAACTGTCTGTTTTTCTCAGCAAAAGGAAATTCAGTTCAGTGATGCTTGAGTCTTTTTAACCTTCTTTTTCCAGAGGTCAGAATGTTTTCATTTTGCTTTGGAAAGCAGAGATCATCCAGTCACTGTATGAAAACCTCAGGTCCCCACAACTACCATTGTTTGTGCAGAAACCACAAACCTCCCAACTTTTTTCCAAAGAAATTCTTGAAAATATTCCAGGAATAATTCCTTTAAAATGGTGACTGTACATGCAAACTCCCGACAGCAGAGAAATATTTTAATCTTGCTGTGTATTGCTGGAGAGATGATTTTACTAAAACTGTATTAATCTCAGTAAGTACTGTTTAGTAAAAACATAGAGCAAGGGGCTTCAACTGCAATCTCCTCTCTGTTTCTGCTTGAAGACTGCTGTGTAGAAAATATCTGTGAATTTACCTGCAAGCTCGCAGACCCCTAACTTTTCCTTGTGTCCACAGGAAACAGCACAGGTGGCAAAGTCTGGGTGAGCTCTACAAGAATGCAGCATCACTTTCCATCCTTTACTACCACTACTCTGGCCCTCTGTGGAAAGAGCCTCAAAGGAAAGGGGCCACAGCCTGTCCTTTCTCCCACTGGAAGGAGCAAGGTTACTTTATGGGGCATCCTTCTGTGGACTGGGGACATGAGTTGGCCTGAGCACTTTATAGCCTCTTTGGCAGGAGTTTAAGCTACAGCTCATGTCACATCCTCAGCTGAATCCTTGGCAACTGGACCAAAAGGAACTTGTGGCACACTGCTATAGACACAAATAATCTTTCTTTGCTAGTTGAATCTTCCACAGCTATTCAGATTACAAAATGGCATATCCAACAAGTCCACTGATTCTGCTTCCTCTAGAGGTAGAAAATACTCTACCTTCTGTCTAGCATAACTCATCCCACCTACCACATCTAAACAAAGTTCTTAGTTGAACCAACTCACCAAGTTTTATAACCAAGGCTTTGATAAGAAAGTGATATAAACCCAGACACCTACACATCTTTCAAATATCTTATTACAAGGGGCTTTTATTCAAGCATTCACAAACTATACCCACCCCCACCCTGCCACATGCCTCATAGGTACCAGGGATGGTCAATGTAAATACCGTCATAACTATACATAACATGCTTCAAGCCCAAGGTAAACTCTAGAGGAAAAGATCTACATTTAAAAACTTTGCCTATAAAATCAGAGCTGTGCAGTCATGACAGCCCTCCCTCCTTGCCAAAGTGCCAGAACTAACTGCAATGGTATGTTTCCAGCAGAAGATAAGAGATGCGGAGAGGCATGAAAGATAGAATGAAGGCAAGCAACAATCAAAACAGCCAAGCTATATTTTTTATATATCGTAAAGGATCCAAACCAATCCTACTCAACTCTCTGGAATAGTCCTTATTCCATACATTCTTTTTATAAACTCGTATTAAAAGGCAGATGAAATCTTTTCTATAAGATATTTTATATGCAACAATAATGTTCTTACCTTTGCTTTTTTTAAATTTATGATGCAAAATTTTAAATAGAGCATCATGCCGATTTTTTCCTTTATCCTTCATAAAACCCTTAATATATAAACACTAAATAAAGGTGGGGTTTAATGTTGATGTTTTCTGCTTTTAAAAATATCTGAGTTGAGAGAAAAAAAGGAAGCGCTGATACCCAAGTTGAGAGGGGGAAAAAAAAAAAGATATCTTAATGAAGAAAATAGGATAAAATATAAAATCCACATCATATCATATCCATTTTTAAGTAAGAAGTATATTATCCACTTTTTTTCTTCATGAATCTCACCTTTTAACTATTTTTATAGGGTTACAGAAGCACATACCTACCTTTTGTTTGAGGACATTATAAAGGTACAAGAGAACCATCCTTGGTATTCTCAGTATTGTGATTAGAAAAGAGCCTTTTACAGCAGTTCCTAGATGATAGCAAAAAAGAACTGATATGGAAGACAGGACTGGGTGAGGTGGAGGGTTATTTTTATTTCTAGAAAGAAAAACAAACAATTTAAAAATGTTTTATAAACTTATTTAGGCAGATATACATTGTATCTTTTCAGTATTTGGAAATTTAAAGGATTAAACCGCTATCTCCTTTCCCACTTGAACAACTCCAGTTTTCCTACTGACTTCATCTGAATGTTCACCTTAGTCCAAAGGAAAGCAGCCAAGTTTATAACTTTATTGGATTAGTTTAATTCTTAAGCAATGACTGTTTTGATGTATTCAGTAATGGAAAAACATCTAGAAAAACCTACAATGGAAAATACCAGAAGTGAACAACATCTGAGAATATTTCCTTGAACACCTTTCTCCAGTTTCTGTCATTTCTCTTATTCTCCACAATCTTTTATTTGACTGTTGTTTCTGCAACATTTTAGTCTGAAGGAATGACTCCTCTGTTTCTGCTTTAGTGGTAAAATTAAAACTAGAAAAAAATATCACAAGCTCTCCCATGTAAAATTGAGATCTACTATCTACTTTTATTGTTGCAATTTGGTTGAATTTTGTTTTAAATTTTGTTCAGATAATGAATACTTTTTTTTCTTTACTGAACAGGATTTGTTTTAAAATGAAATACATAAAAAAGGAATATCATAATATATATTTAGAATTGTAATTTGACCTAAAAAACTTGTAATTCTACTGCACACTAAACTGTACTGTTTTGGAGAAATAACGTGTTTCCCAAAATTGAAAAGCAAAGACAAAAAATTGGCCTAAATACAAGTTTTATTTTCTTGGTTCTTTTATAAAGTTTAGTTTAATGTCAATCATTTACAGAATAGTATGACACAGCTCTCAAGAATTTATATAAAACCCAGGAAATACACTTAAAGCCATTCCCCCAACCCTCTTCAAATGCTGTAAAAAAACCCAAATGCTTTGATTAACACTATAAATACCTTAAAAATATGTTTCAGAGAATTAAAAAAAAAATCCCCTGATCAATAGTCATAAATAGCCCTTCTATAAAGCAACTCTTAGCCAATTGGCCCAATACTGAAAAATTTACTTGGGCAACAGAACCAGCAGCAGTTTGACAAAGTAGTTAAGATCAGACCTTATATCACAAATAACCTATTTTCATAAGTGATTTCTTCCTTTTATCTTGAAAAATTAATAGTTTGCACAAGAAACTAAAAAAATAAAAAGGCAGTGGTAAAAGAGTGACTGGTTGGGGCTAAAAGGTCTACAAATATATTTTTATTAAATCCTCACTTTAGCAAGGATTTATATCACACACACAATATCAATATAGATACCACAGTTCTGCAAGAATCCTGAAGGTATCACTGCGGTTCATTCAAAACACTAAATACTTTGCAGCTGAGAAGTTTTCTTTAAATATGTGAATATGCCACGTTATTTTAAATAGGAAATTCCAGCAAAGTAGTTGCTGCATTTATTATTTTTGGTCTTACAACTAGGGGACCAGCTTGGGGGATAGTGGAATTTTATACTGAATAAGGTAGGTTGGTTTTTTTTAAGTCATCAGGTTTCTGTGCTAGAAACGCATACATCGCAATATAGATGAGTTATTCTATCCATACAGTACCATTGTTTCCTTTTCCCTCCTACACTACCTTACACATAACAGTCTCAGTCAGATCTCAGAATATAAAAAACTAAGTTTCTGCAAGTTAAATGTTAAGCAAGGGTGAGAAATACAGAAAGGACAAAGTTTACTCGTGTTAATAATTTGCTTGCTACTGAAGAGAAAAATGAAGAAGGGTTTTGATATTTTTAACAGGACTGATTAATGAGCAGAAATGTCAAAATCTGAAGTTTAATTTAGATAAATTTCTACACATTTGGATGCTTTTCCACACCTTCTTTTCCTAGCAAAGGAATTCTTACAAGAACAGGGTCTGACAAGGTATCTTGCTATACTTCCAAACAGATTTGAAAAACAAAGATATTCCTTGTAATTCTGGCTCAGGGTAGAAAACATAGGACAATGGCTAGCTAAACACAAGAGGTGATACTCATGACTCTAAACAAGCTGAAGACTGGCTCTATCATCTACCCAGGCCCAATTACCCTCAAGGATGAAGTTGCACCTAGCTTTGTACATTATATGGCTGAAATCCTGAAATTACTTTAGCACAAGCATAGTCAGCCATACGCATAAAGTTTTGTAGACAGTTCATATTGTGCAGTGAGTTCTGTGCAGGTAGACTCCACTGCATGCACACAAGGTATCAGGGAAAAACGGGAATCTGCCTGATAGAAGTGGTTACAAGACTGAGTAGGGCCACAGCTTGCTTTTCCCTCTGGTATTCTTATTTTTTTTGCATACAATACTACTATTCCAAAATTCTGTGAACCTGTGCTCAGTAGAATATAATCTTTTAATAATATTCTTTTTTCAATGCTGCCACTTCTCCTTTTCTTGCGAGCTCTGTGACATTCGATATCTTTTGTAACACTAAGTGCCTTTAATCAATGATCACACATGCATCTGAGCTTTTATTTTAAAAACATTTTTTTGTGTTAAGAAAAAATGTAATCTTGACACACCCAAAAGATGTAGATGGTCCTGCACTTGGGTCACAACAACCCCATGCAACACTACAGGTTTGGGGAAGAGTGGCTGGAAAAGCTGCCCAGTGGAAAAGGGTGTTGGTTGACAGCCAGCTGAATATGAGCCAGCAGTGTGCCCAGGGGGCCAAGAAGGCCAGTAGCATCCTGGCTTGTGTCAGAAATAGTGTGGCCAGCAGGACTCGGAAAGCGATCATCCCCCTGTACTCACCACTGCTGAGACTGCACCTCAAATACTGTGTTCAGTTTTGGGCCCCTCACTACTGTTGGTCTCTTCTCCCAAGTAACAAGCAATTGGACAAGAGGACACGGCCTCAAGTTGCACCAGGGGAGGTTATTATTGGATATCAGGAAAAAAATTCTTCACTGAAAGGGCTGTGAAGCATTGGAATGGGCTGCCCAGGGAAGTGGTTGAGTCACCATCCGTGGAGGTATTTAAAAAGACACGTAGATGTGGTGCTTAAGGACATGGTTTAGTGGTTGGACTTGGCAGTGCTAGGTTAACAGTTGGACTTAATGATCTAAAAGGTCTTTTCCAACCAAAACAATTTTATGATTTTATGATTCTATGAAAAGGAAGAAAGGAAAGCATTTCTTTAAAAGTCTGTCCTTCTTTTCAGAACTCTGCTTATAGTTTTCTTCTATGCTGCCTCACCTGTTTCAAAGACTACCTAAAAAAGAGATTTAATGTAAAATACTTCAGAAGTGTTAAGGAAAGAATCATATATTCCTCAAGTAAATATGAATCTCAGTTTTTAATCAAATACAATAAATTACAAGATTTGTAATAAAAGAGACATTATCTGACTAACAGGGAACATACAGACTGTACTTCCAACTGCCCTTTTACCCGCTCTCAAAACCACAAGGGACAGGTCTGACTACATACATGCTGATGGCTCTTTTACATGGGTTAGGTCAAGTATGTAGTTAGGGGAAAGGATGCTCATAAAGATTGCAGATGTATTTGAAAAGGGAAGAGGAATCCTTTAAAAATTTGGTCCTACTTTATCTCTCAATGATTTTGGTGCAAATCCATAAACCTGGATTTTTGACTTACTGTGAGATGTATGTATTTCACCTCTCACTGAATCTATGGGAAGTTGTGGTGCTGAACACCTTAGAGCCAGGTGGAAAAACCCAATCCTGCAAATGCTTACCTACTTCCTTAATTTCAACTCTGCGCAGTGACATACATGCATTGGAGTTACTGAATAAGCTCAAACATGGACAGGACAGTGATGCCTGTGACATGGGTCAAGTTACCATACCATCTTCCTTTAATTCCAGAGAGGGGAAAAGTCTCATCTCACTGAAAAGGTGAATATGCATGTAACACCTAAGCAGACTAAGATGAAAATAAACCCTCATGTATAACACCATAGTAACAAAGAAGGTTTTTTTAAAAGACAGCCCTTTTCACAAGTAATCATTAAGCAAAAAAGTTCTGTTTATTTTATTAAATTAATAAAATCTTTCATATATTCATGTTTCATCTGAAATAAAAGGCAGCAAAATCCATTTTCAGTGGTGGTATTACAGGTCAAACATATGTCACCTGCAAAGCTAATTCAGCTAAAATGAGCCCATCATTCCCATTTACAACTCCACAGTGGCTGTTGGCCATGCAGCACATTGCTGCGTGTGCTGTGGAAGGAGATTTCCGCAGGGAAAGGCTGTGCCATTTTCTCAGAGCACTTACAAGAAAAGAAGAAAGCCTCTCTGTGAGGTATCATAAACAATCTCTTGTGACATGCCTTTATGATGCTGCCCCAGGGAATACATTAAAAACACACAGCAGACAAACTCAGAATCGCTGGAACAGCTTGAGATAACCCTTGCCCTTGATGGTGCAACTGCTCTTGCAGCTAACCATCCTCTCCCCATTCCCGCACTGCTCTGTGTCCCTGCAGATCTGTGCTGACAGCCTAAAGGCCAGGAAAAGGGATCACCACCACAGAAAAATCACATTTCCCCTTCCAAGCACAACTCTCTCAACACAGTACATGTCACCTGGCAAGCAAGGGGAGGGCTCAACAGTAGATGCACAAAATGATTTCACTACAATTGAGTGCAGGAACCTTCTGTACTCTGTGGCCAGTTCCTGCAGCAGTAAAAAATAGCTGGAAAGCGGAAGACCCTCACAGAGCAGTAAATGTCATCACAGCGGTTTCTGCAGGTGCTTCCCTGCTCTGCGTGAAGATACAGACAGTTTCTTTGCCTTGGGGATTTAGATGGTGTATCGTACCAGAACATACTGCAGCGCACAACCCAGTAAGTCAGTGAAACTGCTTTTCTTCCCTGTGCTTTCTCAAGCAAGTCAATTTAAATGAACCCTTAGTGTCTCAGCATTCAGCTGCTAAAGCTGAATCAATTGCTAAAGCTTGAGGTACATTAAATTTGCTTCAAAGAAACAAGTAGCCCATTACCCACAGAACCACAGCTATGTTAGTTACTTGTGGGTATAGCTTCAATAGGAAAAAGGAGATGACATAATAAATGCAAGTTCCTCCCTTTTCGAGTCCTATCATGGCATGTAAAATAGTAGCATGGGACTGCGTCACTCTACAGATCTCAACCTTTTAAAAAGGAGCAATTTAGGTTTTACAGGCTCTTTTACTAGCACCAGTTCAGTGGCACATCTGTTGGCTGCATAGAGAATCCTAGCTGAGCCAGGCTCCTGATACACGCGTTAAACACTGCCTTGCCTTTTTAGATAGGACGACAAAACATCACTTAAAACAATGGTGGGCACTGGCTTTACCAGGTCTTCTAGCTTTGCTGCTTTGGCTGGAGCAGGAAATCCTTACAGAGTTGCTCCTGCAAGCAGGGCCTGTGCTGCTGTCTCTGCTGGGCAGAGGGGAACATTTGGAAACCTTTCAGCAGGAGGCCTTTCTATCAGCAAGTGAGACATCCAAGGATACATACTAGATACCATCAACAGAAATCTGCTACCTAGGTTTTGGAGAAGCCTCCCTTCCCAGCCACCTGAGCCCAACAGTCCTGGGCAGCTGCAGCCAGTGCTCCAGAGACCCCAGTCCCTCTCCTGCCAGGCTCCCCAACTCACTCTCATGTCACCTCTCTCAAGGGCTAGTGTGCCAACAAACTGAGATTATCATCGTATTCCTCTAATACAAAATGAAGAAATGCCTTAAAATGCCAGAGATTTTCCACAGATCAGAAAATCTCACCACAGGGCATAGAAGAACAGAGCAATGAGGTTGAGAGAGCTCATAAAATACTTATGAGGAAAAATGTTTTCAGGATATGACTCTATTGTCAAAAAACTCAACAATGCATTGTGAGAGTTGTATCTTCCCCTGCCATTATAAGATAGCACTACTCCAGTGCATGAAACCAATTTAATTTCATTTTACAATATTGCAAGTCTAAAAACCAGTATAACTCCTGAAAAGCAGAGATTTTTCCTCATTTCTTCCACATTTACATTTCAAGGTAATATAAATTTCAAGAAAATTTGTTTGTACATCTCTAAATTCTTAACAGTGGTGTTAAAGCATTTACAGTTAACTGAAAGTATCTGTATAGTATGAAAAAAAGAGTAGCAGACGAGGCATTTATGCAGTCAGAACAAATGGAAACCCAGAGCAGGGATGAACACTTAGGAAGAGGTCAATGAATACACGAAATTACCAAGGAGCTATATGTTACATCTCCATTTGGAGCTAATGCAGTCTCCCGGAAAAGGATCAAGTGCAGCCTGTGCCTTATGAATGGCAATTTCACCACAGTCAGCTGAGCTCTGTTGGCTTGTTTTAAGGCTCGGTTTGGTCTGATAACTCCAGCAGTACGGGTGAGCCACATGAATATCATACACATTGTAAAATCTTACTCAAGATCTTGCATCAAGCAACATTATTCTACATTAAATTGGGTTCCGAGATATAGACATAAATTGCAGTCTGAGACTATTTTGCTTAGAAAAAGATTCAAATTAAATGCTGGAAAATCCCCAAACCATATGGGGGAAAATTGTGCACTCACCTGTTGAAGTAACAAGTAACCACTGCCCCAGCAATCGTCATTTGCTGACAGGCAAGAATGAATTCACTAGTCCAGATAAGACCAATGAAATGATACCATGCCATGTAGCAAATTCCAGACAGAGCTCTGTATTCTACTTGTCCTCCTGAAGTAGTCTGTGCAGCACCTGAAGTTGGGATTACACCACTGTATTATTATAACACACCAGACAAGAAAAAAAGAAGGAAAAAAAAGTACACATAAGTGCCTCTGTACCCTTTTTCTTAACTTTTCTTCAATGAAATTAAAAAATAAATTCAGGTACTATTTAATTCTATCCATTCTAACAAAGTCAGAGAGACAAAATTTTGTAATTCAAACAGAATTTTCAAAGATAAAATCTTACAAAAAGCAAAAGCTCGGATTTAAACTGGGATTGAGACACAGCTGCCAATAGAGTCAAGAGGACAGCTACAAATTAGTAAGATTTCTGAGAAAACTTCACTCAAGATTTGACTAATCAAACTCTTCAGAAGTAAATGAAATCTTAATTGTCTTAATTCCAATTTGAAATAAACTCATAGTTATTAAATGCTTTAGACTTTTTCTGTAAGAAGTAAAAGAGAAAGACTGCAAAAAAACATTAAGGATGCATAACATACTATTACAATAGTGAAATTATTATTTTAATTATTATTACTAATTAGAACCATGGCAACTAGTTTTCTGTTCTCTATACTTTGCAATCTTTGTGCAAAACACAGGCACATAAAGGCAGCCTCTCTCAAAAAAAAAAAAAAAAAAAAGAAGACACCTGTATGGTAGTATATGCTCCCATGTTACTACGGTATTCAGGAATACTGACAAAATCACTTATTCAAGCTAAAAAAAAAATAAAAAATTGCCTCCACTTCTGTTAATAACAAAGAATTTACTCCATATTCAATAGATGGCTTTTCACAAAAGGTAGGGTAACTCAGGTAACTTAGCAATCAGACCTTTCTCTATGCAATTCTATTTATGCCACTTGACTCTGAAGTCTAGTCAGGGGATAATGGCATCAGGACATTTGTTCCTAGTGAAAGGTCTGTAGGTCTATAACCTGCCATTTTTTTTAGTTCACCAAGCCTTAAGATTATAACCTTAAAGATAAACATGTTCACAGAATAAAATGATGTCTAGACGTGAGTAGTTTCTTATTCTAACTCCATGAAAGAAATAACAAAGTGAAACATAGAATTGCCTATTACTGCTAGAGCAACACTACAACTTAAGCTTTAATACTTCATGTTCTCCCACAGGACAGTGCATCACCTTCAAGTTCAAAACTATCACAGAATACAAAACTATCTATGAAATAGTTCACTTATTTCTGTCCCATGTTTCTATAGCCACAGAGTTCTTACTCAAGAATAGCTACAAGTAGAAACAATAAAGATTTGTTTCCAACAATACCATCAAGTTTAGACAAGCTTTGTAAGTCTTCAGAATCAAGGTCCATTTGTCTGTAAATTATAAAAAATATTCATCTACCTTGTAGTAGCACAGCAAAATTATTGTAAAGTGCTTTGAAAGGATAAAAAAAATGCTACATGGGTCCACAATTATGGTATCATTAGCTTAAATATGTATCTGCATAATATAAATTTAATTATTTTATTCCTACAACATTAGCACTACAAGAAACTCACCCCTCTTACATGTTCAGAGAAGAGCTACTGGCTATTCAAGGGCAAGAAGAAAAAAAGTATGTCTACGAATAGATTTATAGCCTAGAAACAAAGCATTCTTCCCAGACCTGAGTCAATCTTATTCTCGGCACTCTTGTAATCAAGACTTGCATCCATCAACACAGTACAGCTGGCCTCAGGGAGGAGTTTGTAGGTACTGTATCAGACTTGTTCTTCAAGGCAGACTTTGCTGAAGCGGACACAGAGACATATGTTCTAGCTATTTTATTTACCATTATTTCCATTATATTCAAGTGTATTTTAAGCCTGTGAAATGCAAGATACCTGATGGTGTGAAAAAGCTACTACTCATATCTCAGATCTCTTCTCACAAGCTCTCAGCCATTCCGCCCCATTCTCTGCCTCCGTGGTTTTAAGTTTGGATGGTTTTTGTTTGTTTGTTTTGTTTCTTTGTTTGGGTTTTTTAAGGGGAATTTTGGACCATAGATTCATTTACTTTGGTACATTAAAATAAGCTATGAGCTATACCATTTCTTCTTGTTCTGAATTCAAGGAGTTCTTCATCTCCCATACCTCTTCCAGAGGCTATAGACTGCTGTTTTCCTGCGCACACACAACTAGCCAAATATGCTCATTAACCACAGCCTATAGCCCTTACAGAGGGAATTTATGCAAATGAAGAGTCAATGAGGTACAAGAAGGTCTCCTACCTCCCCATTTTTATGCAAAGACATTATGCCATTTGGTAGCAGAATTAAGCACATTTTCCAACATACAATCCATCTCAACATTTCTTTTCCAAAAAAGGCACGTTTCAGGCTTTGCTTCTGTAGTTTTGTCATGAAGACTGACAAATGTGTGTATGGTAAACTAATTGTTTGCTTTTTACCAGCCTACTGAAATAAGCACCTGCAGTAACAACAGTAATGGCTTTGTGTTTCCTGGCCAACCTTACACATGCGCATGTGCACAGCTGCATTGGAATCAGGCACATCCACCTGTGAGCTCACCAGTGATCACTTTGCAGTCTAGGTACAGTAAACGGGTTTTGTTACCTCAAAGAAATCTGTTAACCAATGTAAATATCTGTGTCTGACTGATTCCCTGTCTTGTGGGCCTACCGTGCACACACAATTTTGTCAACAGAATTACATGCAATGCTGTTTTTCATATGTATTAGTAGCACAGATAAACTTTAAAGCTTTCCTAGATCCCCTGTGAAGAAAAGTCTATGCCATTTTCCTCATTGCTCCACTGCAATCTATCTGTTCACACAAGCTAAACTTTCTCAACAAAGCCCTGGAATATGGCTTAATTTGCAACAGAAATTTTACTCCAACTACAAAATCACAAATCTTCCTGGTGTATTATACACTGTTAGTGATAACATTAAGAACTCAGTAAAGAACAGAAGTCCCTACAGCTGAATCACCAAATCTGAAAACCTCTGATCAGTACAAATGTTGATCTGCTGCAAATACTCCAAAGAAGAACAATGCAAACAAGCACAAGTGTTTGTAGCAGAATTCAAAAGAGTTTCTCCATCTGACTCTGCAGCCCAGTGCTGCACCATTATGTCAACACAGCAATGCAATGATATTGAAGTCAGTGTGCACATGCAGTATTAGCAGCTACATTTTGGTACTTTCAGACTTATGTCAGATGCTCTTATTTGGCAACTGTTGCTGCAAGGTTTTGCTGATGCCTAGAGCAGCCAGCTGTTGTAAGGGATGAAAATTCCTAGGAAGTCTAGTTCAGCAATTTCCTTATCAGAAACAAAGAACCACTGACCAGAAAATACTGAGAGTCTGTTTATCAGTTCCTGTTAACATGAAAATATGATATGCCCTTCCCACTGCTAAGTGAGGAAAGGTTCTGGCATCATACACTGAACCTTCATGCTTCCTGCAACGAAATTTATTGTGTTATTTTATTTAGCTTTTTTCCCATGTAGTGGTATTTACAGCTAAGCTAGCTGCCTGTAACAGGCATGTCAAGAACCTTGCAGGAAATACACTTTTATTGCTGGTTTTGCTACTGCACAGCTTTATGTGGCAGCTTTATTGCTCACTTGTCTGTAGAACGCACCTTCATTACATGAAAATCTCACACCACTTTCTCATCCTATATTACACGCATAGTCTTTATGCCATGTGGACTTCACAGCTTCTGCATGATGGAAAGTTGAAAGACATGCTTTGCTGTGCCACATGGCCACTTCAGTTCTGTAGTGAATGCCACACAAATTAGCAAACAATAAGACTCAATGACCCTAAGACCTATCAGCTTTTCCAAAGCACAGCTGAATTCCATTTCTAGCCAGCTAATGGTTCTAACTGGTGCCACTGTTTGTGCTGTCTCAAGTCTCCTGGAGTCTGGCATTTTTCCTAGTTTTCCAGGTCTGGAATTCACTCAGTCTCTGCTGCTCTTACAGATTCTGAATTACCAAGGTACTTAAGCAGGTGCCTACCTTAAAATGTCTAAGTAGTCCCACTGATTTTAATAGGATTATCCATGTGCTTAAAGTTAGTCATGTGCATAAGTACCTTTCCAAGTATGGGCTATAGTTTTCTATAGCTCCCAAGAAGTTAGTCTTTTCTCAGAGTAACACTAACTTTTGGAGGGGATGTAAATAAGGGGCCTACATGGTCACATAACAATCAGGTGCACCACAGCTGAAGCAAGGATCAAGTGCTCCAGAGCTGTAAGATGCACAGAGCTATAAGTGTTACATAACTAGTGAAGATTCAAGGAAAATGTTAAGAACAGGTGCAGCACAGCAGCAAGCCAATTTCACTTGCCCATCTCTCTGTATTAGACGAAAGACTAGTGTCTTTGTAAACATTTAATTTTTTTCAGCTTTCTTGGTATATTTGCATTTAAAAGATAGTCTGCATAGCCCCAGAAAATATATTTGTGAGAATAAAAAGTCAAAGTGTGAAAACCAAGAAAACCACCATCTGTATTTTACAAACTGAATCTTGGCTAAGCAACTGTTTGTCAATATAGAAAACAAATTGCTCAAAGAGAGCATATCTTGGGAGATCTTCAGAGAAGTACTCTCAGCTGTTGCAAAAAGTCCCCAAAAACCAAAAGAAATGTCTTCCACTTACAGGACGATTGAAGAAAACAAGTAGAAAATACAAAACTGTTCTGCCAATGCATTATTAACCATACAGTGCTATATTTATTTACTTTTACAGGTTGTGTAAGTACTAGTCATCTTAGAACAGCAAAACAACCCCCAACGAGCTACGCCACTGTGAGCTGCTTTAACAGGCAGCATTTCAGAGGAGCCATATTTGGGTTGAAAATAAAGGAATATTCGCAATACCAGATTTAGCCTACTGTTCATTTCTCCAAGTGTTGAGAAAATAAATCTGAGGTAGAGCATGGGACTGGAAATCCAAACAACTATCACACTCTTTGCTGATACCGACCTCCTGTGCCACCACGACAAATCTCCTCAACCTAACATCTGCATAAAACAATCCTTCACAACCTCCCAGATCATTAAAAGGCTAAAATTGCCTTTGTTGTCTTTGAACTCCTCTCAGGAGGAGTTACTCAGTAATCAGAGCAGCTGTAAACAACTGAGCAGATTCAGAAGAAACTTTCTTACACTACTTTATCAGCACCTAGCGGGCACTGAGGCTGCTGCAGGTCATTTACATGTTATTTACATAAATACCTCGGCCCCTGGACTTTGCTAAGAAGTTCCTTTATGCCTGTTGGGTAACAACAGCCACCATTTAACATAAACAGCTTAACAAAAAGAATAGTTACAAATACAAATGACAAAATTAATAGAATCAAGTTTTAACCAGAAAAATAATCGAATATGTAGAGTGCCATTCATGCTTAGGCTGCAACTTAGAATTGGTTTGGATTATTTATCAAATGCATATCCTCTTCTAAATATTAACATGGTAACTGTTAACAGAAAAATCTTACAAGGATTCACATCTACACTAAAAATATCCTAGCAGACTATTTCAGTAAAAACGTACCTTTTACTAGATTCCTTAGATCAACAAGACAGTTAAGTGTCTGGAAATGACCTTCCCTTCTTATGCAAAATCTGCAAAAAGTCATTCTTTCCAAACTGAGAGCGTCCTAGAAACTTTAACGTTGCTCTACTGTACAGCAAGGTTATACTGCCTTCTGTACTGTACTGCTTGTATCACTTGCTGGATAAATTAACATTCCTATTATGCTAGGGAGAAGACAAAAAATAAAACACCTTTGAGCCAGGAGACATGTGCTGCACTATGAATGCAACAGTAGGTCACAAACTGTTTGAATCCCACTCTCCAAGCAGGTGGGGGGGTGGGGGGGGGAAGGTTGAACAGAAATGTCTAGAAGGAAACAGAGAATATAACCAATGAAGGAAAATGACACAACATGGAAAAAGGATAAAAAGCCTCTCAAAGGCAGTTGTCCACTGCGAATACATGTGAAATTTGCTTTCGGGTATAATGTGCAAGTCACTACTTTCCTGCAAAGTCTGTAAAAACATCAAGGAAATACCTGACTAAACCCCCATTCTGCACTTATCATCAAGCTGTTTGTCATGTGAGCTAAATGTTTCTACTCTTCTAATGATTGCTGCATTTCTAAAAGCTTTTGAATACAACAGACTCAGCTGGCATTTTCTAAATTTAGATTTAACAAGGGCAAGCTTCACATTCTTATGTGTGCATATTAGGAGTACCAGTGGGTACAGTTCCTGTGGGTAATGGGCCAGCTCAGCTTAACATCAAGGATGTAATACTTCCTCTAATAGTTATTGTTAATTATATATTTAGGAAATCTGTGCGTTATCACACATTTTGTTTACCTGCTACTAGATTTACTATAGTTAATCTTAAATTGCATCTGATCCAAGCAAGTGCATGAAATGAACAGTTGGTTGATAGCTCAGGAGATGCTCCTTTCTGTAGAGGACAGGTCTGAACCAGTGATAAGGTACCCCACAGGGCCAGTTTGAAAATTACTGCTGCCTGGCTGATACGTGCATAAAATGGGGTGAAGATTTCACAGAAAAGCTAACAACCACACAAAGGTGTGTCTAGCACATAACACTGACTCTGTAAAGGGAAAATTCAACTCAGAGGAGTGTGGAGAAGGAATATTCATGACACCTAAGGCAAAGTGAATCTGCTTGACTATTTAGTCAGCCAGGAACAACTCACAAAGAGACCGCAGGCTGGCCCTGCTAGGTCTGACCCTTTTGCAGGAGAAGCAGGTTATCAGTCAGGTAAGTGCTTCAAGCAGTCATTTCTGACAGTTATGAGCTACTGGGGAAAAGGCAGCAAAAACAGAGACCCCCTTGCAAACCTGCATGACTGTCCAATGAAAGCTGGAGGGAAACAGATCCTAGCCTAGCCTAAGCAATGGGTGAATGATTTACGATGCCAGCATGGAATCAGACAGACTCTCATGTTACAAGTGAAGTGGGTCTTGTACAGAGCCAGTACTAACAGGGTGAGACTGAGATGGAAGCAGTAGTGATGGAAGAGTAGTGAAGGTACCTGACCCATGCAGGAGGGGAATTCTGCCAGTTTTGCCAAATAGGCTCAGCTACAGAAAGGTCGGAGGCTTTTCTGGCCTAGCAAGGATCTGTAAGCCTGTACAGAGGAGTTACTGCAGCCACTGTCTCAAGGGGTGGTGGAAACACAAGATAAAATGGTAACACACAAGCATTTGAGGAGCTAGGCTGCATTTGGTTTTCCACACAGAAACCACTGCCAAAATTCAGAAAATAGAAAACCCGTGAATAAATCTGGGAATAACAAACAACTGTCTCTATTCACATCAATTCTGTATCAGCTCTAACTTAAAGGACAACTGACTCCTAGTAGTGGCCCTAGAAATTTAAAATGAAAAAAACAACAACAACAAAAAACAAAACAAAACAAAAAAACACCACCAAAAAAACCAAACTTCCACCAAACCTTGAATAATAATGCTTCCTATGTACAAAGGTTGATGTCTGCATGAGCAGTTATTCCTAGAGCTACACAGAGTTTAGCTTCCCTTCTTTGGGGGATGGTCTATGGAAGAACCACCTGCCCCTCCCTTGGATCGTGTGATGACAAGGCACAGCATTCAAATCACTCCAGTTCAATCAGTGACAGATCTCATACTCAAAATCTTGCAGATCTTTCATAGTGATTGACTATTTCTACAGAGGACCTGCCCTACAACTGCAAGAACCTCTGGATTAATCAAAATACTGTTGTACCAGTCTAAATAATCATAGCAGTTGTCACTGAACTACTGCTCAGAAACAACATTCTGCCTCCATGACAAGTGGACATTGTTTATAGTCAGAGAAGATTAACATTCCTATTTCATAACAACTACACTACAAGCTCTCTCCTCCCTTCTGTTACTTTCTTCATTTAAATACATCAAACATAATATTGTATCTACCACAATCTAATAATAAATTAAATAATTGAAAAAGAACAAAACTAAAATCCACATATAGGAGCAAAAATCTCTCTTCTGTAGTGCTATGACTCACCGATCTATGGCAACATTGAAGACTACAATGAGTTGGGGAAAAAAATAAACAAAAAAAGGAAAGAGTAACACAGCTGTGTAACAATGCTAGCCCACATTTTGTACACTGACACCAAGAGGTCACATATTTAAGAACTGAACTTCGGAAACAGATAGCATTTATCCAAAAACATGGAAAGCACATACTTACCCGCAGTTCCTAAGCTAAGTAGTACAGCAACCCAAAATACCCAGAACACAATGAGAATCAGAAAGGTCCAGAGGGGTTGGAACAGGAGGAAAGGAATTCTGCCAATGATTTTACCAACAATTCGAAAGAGTTGCACAGTGAACGGAAGCCTCTTTCTTAGTACAAGTATAAGGGAAAGCAGAACAACCTGTTACAGGAAATAAAAAGAGAGATTGTTGGATCTTTTTCCTTAAGCAAAGTAGCAGGGTTTTCAAATGCGGGATCAGGGGCTACAGATTTCATAAAGACATAACAGCAAGACATTTTACACAAACTTACTGCACACAGGAAAGTTTTCTAAGAAATTGCCTATGTTCTCAAAGAGCCTGTGAATTAAAATCTGCTTTTCTGAAATCATTGCTACTGTTATTTTGAAATAAAATAGGACTCAAAACTGTAACTGACCCAATGGAAAGAGTCTTTACAGCAAACACAAATGTACATTACATGCTACACATTCCTTTCATGTACCCTGTATGTCATGGACTCTACACTCAGGTCAGCTTGCCACTGTTTGCAATGGCAGGAGGACCAGTCCTTTACTTCAAAAAGGACAGTAGCACAACCAAACTAATTTGAGAGCTGTGTATGTATGGAAGCAAAACAGATATAAAGTGAAACCTCACTTAAATTTTTTTCCCAAAGTAAAAAAAACCCAACAAAACCCCAAGTCAAAAACTCCACAGTATCCCCAGTTCTTTGTATATGACAAGGAACTATGAACAGCAATTAAATGAGAGGTTGGAATCCTCAGATCTCACATTCATATTAAGCCAGTGCCCCTCTGTTCATTCAACATGATTCTTCAGTTAGATGATGCAGAGAAGAGTGGGGAGGGAACATAATCCTAGCATTTCTGTACCACTGTTTGTACAGGGCTGAAGTGTGGCAGAGCCCTGTGCTGACAATTTCTCAAGGAAGGTATAAAACTATTTAAATGAGTGTAAGCATATCTTATAATTGTTTCTCATTTTTAAATCTGAAAGGAATGAGGAATTATTTTTACTGTTGCAAACCACTGTCATTCAAATTTTCAAATTATGTCCTCTGTCATTGCTTAGGGTAAAATGCTACTTACAGTAACTATTGTTGAGAAGATAGCATATCCAAGTAGGAATTTTACATTTTCCTTCTCTGTTTCCAACTCAGTGCTGGGATCATTCCTGTAGTCATAATACAGCCACCAGAGAACACCTGAGACAACTGAGTAAAAAAGAGCAGCATGAAGGCAGGCAGCAGTCCCCAGGCTGCAGCACACTTCTGGGGGCAAGCTGATGTCTGCCTGGCCTCCCTCGAAAGTCTCTCGCCCTTCTGCCTAACCCAAGCCCAGCTCAGGAATACTGTTGCCTAGCAGAGAGGCACAGTATCAATGAACACAGAGAAAATTCACATAATGGTCTGTTAGTCTGAGGTAAAACCACAGAAGAACATTTGGTTTTCTTGCAGTTATTCTAAAGCTCAGGCATGTAATTTCACTGAGGAAATACAAAGCTAACTTTTATGGAATGATAAGCTTCAGCTGGACACATTCCTATAGTTCTCCTGTAGTAGTCAATGTAAAACTTCACTAAACTTTGCAACAGTAGCATTTTCATAACTGCATTCATCTGCCAAAAAAATAAAAATCATCATCATCCTAACACTCAGCAGCTGAAACAGCACAGCCTGACCTTGGCACCAAAAGGCAAGCAGGGCTCAGCTTGGAAATGGCTGTAGTAAGCTTAAGGTTACTGAGGATGGCCATGGAGAAAAAGGATAGCTGTTTCTTCAGCTGCCTCTCCTTTAGTTCAGTGAGATGATCCATTTAACTAAGCATATGCTAAAAGATAAATATACTTACATAACAACCCAAATACAACCAGTGCAATCAAAGTATGGACCAGAAGTGTCCGAATGAATCTGAAGGCTAAAACCAGTATAAAAGAGAAGGCTGAAAAATAAAGTAAGATTATTATCAGTGTTACAACCCATTTAACTTAACTCTTATTTAAAGATAAATTTAAGGTTCTTGCAGAATTTGGGCTTTTAAACAGTGGTCTCAAAAGCAACAGCATTTAGTAGAGCTGGCAAAGTTTTTAACATTTAAAACACACAGTTACCTATAACTTCGTGATAATGAGCTTATAACTGAAATATTTCACCTTGGGAATTATTAGCTTTTCAATAATATTTAGTAGAAGATTTAAGTTAAAATGTTCATGCTGATGCCAATTCTTTTCATCAACATTTTCTAACAGTCCACTGAAATGAGGTGTATGATCATATCAACAACATAGAATCTGTTATTTCATAGAGCTGTGTTTCATCTGTCTATTAAATACCTCCTGATAAAACACAATCAGTCTTTCTTGAAAACAACTCTGCCCAGAAAATATGAAAAAGACCACTTTTAAATTAAAAGCATAAAGTTAATAGAAACATTTGAAACCTCACATTTTGATTTAATATTATTATTCACTTTTTACTTATAACCTTACCTAGTGCAAGGACACTCAGTCCTATCACAGTATCTCTTCCTGTCAATATTCCACTCAGAATTCGGTGAAAGACATCCATTTCATTAACCATACTTACTAAGACAGATGCATATTTGGCATAGCATTCAGGATTTTGTGGAACACATCGATTAAATAATGGAAAAGATTTACTGGAAGGTTAAAAACAAAGATGGTAAAAAATATTAATTACTGGACAGGTTCAAATCCACAGAGATCCATTCCACCATCCTCTTTCAAACCCTCTGCGATACCCTGCCAGCATCCTCAACAGAGTTTTACAGCCACAGCCAGCTAATCTGATCTGTAACCTGGCAGGTATCCTCCCTGCCCAGGAGGAGACCTTGCACATGGAGTCTGACACAGCAGGGCACTGAGCATAGGAGTGGTCTGTTACTAACGGTAGTTTTATGTTTCATCTGCAAAATAAAGTCCTAGCAGCATCATGCCTGTGCATTGTACCAGAACATCCATTCAAGATCAACCTGTGAGGAAAAATGAACTACTATCTCAATCACCATCAGCATGTAGCTCCCATTCCCATTCTAGTCTGGCTTCACCTGCTTTGCTCCCATTTGTTTACATAAACCTAAACTCACGTTAACGTAGCTGTAAGCTACACTGTAGATAATTCTAGACCGCAAACACTTTGCATTGTTTTTATGATACTTAAGCATTCTAAAAGCCATATCAAAACAATGTTTGTAAGGTGCAATTAACACCACCAAATATTTACATATGAAATTGTCTGGCACTCCCAGCCAAGCTTCTTGAATATATTTATTGTCACACTTTGGCAATGCTGTACCACAACAGTCAAAGACATAATCATAAGTTCCTCTGGGGTCGGTACTGGGACCAGCACTGTTTAACATCTTTGTCAGAGACATGGACAGCGGGATCAAGTGCACCCTCAGCAAGTTTGCTGATGACACCAAGCTGTGTGGTGTGGTCGACACATTGGAGGGAAGGGATGCCATCCAGAGGGACCTTGACAGGCTTGAGAGGTGGGCCCGTGCAAACTGCATGAAGTTCAACAAGGCCAAGTGCAAGGTCCTACACATGGGTTGGGGCAATCCCAGGCACAACAGTTAAAAACTTCTCTGATCAGTTTTGCTTCTACTATGAAACATTACTAATGCAAGATTAGTAACTTTGCTGAGTTCCTTGCCAAACAGAAAAAAAGCCTAAAAAGTCAAAGAAATAAGTAAAACATGTCATATTTTTTCATGATTTTTCATGCTCTCCTTTGATTCGCTGTTTGTAATGTTTTTATGTGATTCCTGCTCTCTTTATATTTTTCCACTGTTTTGTCTTGTTCAAAACAGATGACTTAGCTCTGCAAACACACAGATTCCAATTATTTGTTCTATTTTCATGACATAGTGGAGTTTAAAATCATGGGTTTAAAGATTTTGACTTACAAATGCCAAATGTTAAAGACAGTACCATCCACAGACCTGTGCTTAAAGCCAGATGGCTATGAATTAATTCTGATGGAAATTTCTGATTCAGGACAGTAAGCAAGGCACAAGCCCACAGCTCCTCTTCCTTGGCATTGAGGGAGAGAGCAAGAATCTGTGCAGGATATAAGTTGCTCCTCATAAGGAGTGTTTTTCTCCTGATTTGGAGAGAAAAATTATCTAAAGGGTAGAGGAACAGAGGGAATGCTGTCCTTGTTCATTCTGTGGGACAGGTCACTGCCAGATTCACAGATACATGAGAACTCGTAAGGATACATGTACAAAAATAAATAAACAAAGCATAACCATTCTGACTGAAATACAAATACAAAACATGAGGAAGTAACAACCCTTAAGAAGCTATCTGGACTCAAGGGTGTTGTAAAGTACTAGTAATTCTTACCTTGGTGGAACTGGCAGTGTGGGACACAGCTCAGCTGCCTTTGGATTTAGTGTGTAACTGGAAACATTCAGGTTGTAAACACAAAGACAAGAACCTAAGAAGGCAAAAAAAAAAAAAAAAAAGGTAACTTAATATTAGTTAAAGTTTTAGAGAAAAACACATTGTCAGTTATGTTTACACTTCTGCTTTGATCCCTTAGCAGGCCATATTCACCCTTGATATTCCAGTGGGAATGTAAATAACAAATCAGTTAATTGGGTAAATTTAAAGCAACCTCTGCAAATCTTTTGCCTTCTAGACTTAACTATAATCACCATTTACTAATCTTCCTGGAGGGCAGGCATGCTATTTGTTCCACAGTGCGATACTTCAGCTCTAAACTCTTACTCATTAAGATATGACAACAGAAAAACCTAAAATGACAGAAGCTACACTAGAACTAGGCCCCTCACAATTCAGAAGAGAATATATATCTATCCAGAAAGGTAACATTTTCTGGGCCTGAGGCTAAATACTACCAGGTACCCGGCTAATAATGCTCTGCTCCATTATATAATGTTTCTGGGAAAGAAAGGCGGGATACATTCAAGCCATTCCAAATGCAATACTGCCCTCTCCCTTGAGATACACATGCAAGCAGTTTTAGCATGTGGATGGAATTTCATGCAATTATATTCAGTTATACTGAAAATATTTATATACTATCATGGGTGTTTACAACTTTCTGTACATACCAAATGATGGCAAAATATCCCAAAATGAAATTAAGACAAAAGTTGTCAAATTAATTAGCAATCCTTGCCAAACAAAACAAAAAAAAGAATGGAATTCTGACCTCAAAAAGAAAAAAAGCCATTAATATTCACATGGTCTGCAGTTTACGGATACCTGATAGAATACGGGTTAGGCTACAGGTTATTTTATTTACATGTTAGACCTGAATGAACTGGCACTGCCTCTTTTGCACAATAGTTACTTCTGACATTATATCCATCTTGAACACCAGAATAAAATAAAAAAAATTATATGTGGAATAGCAAACTTTGGGATCTGACATCTGAAAGAATAAAAACACTTGTGTATCTCTGGAATTAATAATTCCACCATAATTTTAATTAAATGTAACAGAAGCAGTTGCACAGGTTTCTCAAATAGCGTATGAGCTCTGTTCACCTACTGGCACCTCCACCAAACCACACCAGTTAATTGTCAGAAGCCAGTTCTCTGCTGGATAATCTCAGCATTGTGGAGGAATCAATCAACAACTTTTAAATTTGCATAAGAAAGCCGTAACATTTCTAGAAACTATGGCTTTGAAATAAAGCAGAAATAAGACATTTCATTTTCTGTTGCTGTGAACTGCTCAGGAAATTAATGGTAAGAAATTACTCCCTAGTGTAGCAAACATAAGAACAACAAAGCAAAAGCTGCAACTGTTCTACAGACGCACTAAGCTATTCATATTCCCTGTTGCACACCGTTATTCCTTGCAAAACTCTGGAGGTCTTCCAAAGAGTTGAGTTGCTCTTGTGGACAACTAGACACACACAAGGATAGTGAACTGATTTTGAGGCTCTGCATTTCCAGGCTGCATGCATTCAGAAAGAACACATACCTAGAAAGAAAAAAAGATCCTCTTTTCAAAAAAAACAAGATTTCTGGGTTTTATAGATTTAAATTCTGACCCTTCTTTCCATCTTTTTAAAGTGCTACAAAGCTAATGAACTCTTTTTCCACATTTAATGGAAAAAAATGGAGTCTGAAGTCAGAAGTTAAGAAGCAATCTGAGAATATCTTACATTTTTACACTTCATTTTATGTTCTTAAATGGCATCAGAAGCTGCCAAGGTGGGTGCCATTCTACAAGGACTAGTTCACGGGAGTTGACAGAATGACTGGGAAATTTAACATGCAAATATCTTAAGTACAAAGATTTGCCATATAGAATGACTGCTGGTTTGGCCAAAGTCCTATTTAAGATCTTATTCAAGAAGAAGCCAGAATAAAGCATAATGATATAGCACATCTTCAAATTCTATCTCAGCCTTTTACTTTCACCATTTTTGCACCATTCCCACACCTTTTTTTGCCTTTCAATATAAGCATGTATACATACAGATATATGTATGACTACTAGAAGATGTGTATCTTATTAAATTCTCAAACATTTTATTTATTTAGACATTATCTGACATACTTACTTTTTATTAGTCATGTCCTGCCCAGAAAGGGGTGCTCCTTTTACAGGAGTGTTCTTCCTACCACATATGTTCCCAAAGCTGTCATATCCAAGCACAAGTCTTTCTGCAGCACCAGCCATCATAGCATAGCCAGTTATAAACATCTGTTAAAATATTTTTTAATGTGAAATCAGGCTACAATAGCTTTTCCCTCCCATTCAATAAATACTCCTTTTAACTCATGCATTTTTGTCTTGCGGATGCAAATATTTAATTTTAAAATTCACCCCTCTGCACGAGGCTGGAGCAAGTCATACAGACAAGTTTAACCCTATTACCTCCTTAGAGCTTTCCATCATCTTTTGCTGAAAGTATATAAATTAAGCAGAGTATCACAGGAGAAGAAAGATAGGAGTCCTGATTAAAATTATAGAAAAGCAGTATTAAGGTGCTAAACACTGCCTCTACCAAAGTTTATGTGCGTCACTAGGCAAGGTCACTCAAAGGGTAATTTTTCACATGTGCTCACTGCTTCTGGTTTTTCAGGGTGCCCTTCAAGACACACCTGGGCAATATATGAAATGTTGAGCCTTTGCAGCTGCTAGTGAATTTAATCAGAGGTATATTTTAAACACATGAAGTATAATCAAAATGCAGGTTACCCAAAATTTCAGGAAGATGCATTCTTTAACACATGTGAAAAACCTGGGGAGAGCCACACTGGGGACTTAGGTGACACTACACAGATCTTTCAGATGCTCTGCTGTAGATCAAAGCCCCAGCAGAACAGCTCCCTGTAAACCCCAGGGGCAGCTAAGCACCCCTGTTGGGCAAGTAGCAGCAACCCTTAGTCAATATAAGACACTCTGCCCAGGAATGCAGATTAAACCCTGCTCATGTACCCCATGAGGGCCAAAACGCCCCTTGAAAAGAATCTTTCCAAGTGCCAAGAAGCAGTAATTCTTCTTCAGGGAAGTTGGTGAAGTCCCAGGCACAATTTTACCCAAACGCTTATTTACAGCACTCCAGCTATTGAAGAACTCAGTGACTCCATCATCTCTGTCCCATGAGGTGAAAACCACATTTCACACACACCAATGACAATACACTAAGCTCTATGGCTACTTGCCAACTGCTGGCAGCAGTAAGTCATCTCAGTTGCACATTTTTAACCACAACTACTGTGCTATCAGCTCTGCTGGAGACAGATTGCACAGACCAGATCCAGCGCAACTGCTTTCTTAAAGGGTTTAGAACCTTTGTAATTCTACTTTTAACACTTGTGACTAAAGACGGGATCTGAGCAAAAACTGAGTCTCACACACAAACGTGTAAGTACATGCCTCCTTGGACCCCAATGTAGTTTCATTTTCGTTGATATGTTTACAGTCTAACTAGTTAAATAACTTTTTAAAAAAATTATGATGCATGTTAATGCCATCTCAATATGGAGATCTTTGTAGAGACTCCACAATTAAAGCTGATATACTACTTGTGTGATATTAGTTACAATAACAAAATATTTTCATATCTAGTTTATTTACATAGCAATTTTTTTAATAATTAAATTGTTCTCAGAAGAAAAAGGAGAAATGAGCTGGTATTGTAACTCAACTTGAAATACACTTTCAGAAAAACTCTGGCATTCCTTCTAAAGATGGACGTTACAGATCCATTGCCATCAGTACAGCAAATACTGTGTACACGTGAATTTACTTTTTTTTAAAGTGCTGAATGCTAGATACAAGCCATAAATATTGTTAAGTAATAAATGGCGGTATGACTGCTAGAGGGGTGTGTCTACACATGCCAGTGATATGCATTTCCACAGAGTTACTAACATGGTTTCAATTCACGATGTGAACTAATCAGTGTCACATTTTTTTCACATTCTAAAAATAAGATGAAACAAAAGAAAATAAATACATATATGCAATAAACTATTTCGCAGAAACTGAGCAATAAAAACAGTGAGAGAAAACAAACAAAAATCCTAAATCCTCACCATTTGACAGGTTTCATTTTTGGCACTCCCTCCACTTATCAAAGGACCAAACATAAGACAGCATGTAAAAAACCCTATCCTGTTCACAAAGGCCAGCTTCAGCTTATGCAGTGTTCAAAATGTGTATGTATTTATCTGCATTAGCTGCCATTAAAAGAGTTATTAAGAACTGAATTGAAAACTAATTAATAGCATATTCACAAGAATCCTGAGTAGCCTCAGACATATCATGAAAAACCACTCATACTTAAGAAAGACAAAACCTGTTCCCAAAAGCTTGTATGCTGTTCTAAGCACAGGATAGATAATGACTATAATGATAATAACATGATAATGATATAACATCAGACAGACATGTTGCAAGATAACAAGATTACAACGAATAAGTAGAAATCACAGCTCAGTCACTACTTTAGAAAAAAGCAAATTCTAAATAGCCCGGCCCTGTGTATACATGGCATCTAAAGCATACAGTCAGAACTTAAAAGTCTGTGTAACAGACACAGCAATAAAGCACTGCACCACCACAAAGGTCAATTCTGTCCCAGTGCAATCCTGTCCTCATGATAATTTCAGTTTAGATCTAGTATACCACTGTGCAGAACCCCACTAACTTTGGAGCTGATCTTTCTTTCAGAAAAAAAGCATGCTTACCAAACCAGTCCAGAAAAGAAAGAAGAGGAGCAACCAGAGAGTGTCTGTGCACTTTCGGTAAATGACTGGTCTCCATTCTCGTAGTTCAGAAACACTATCTCCGAAATACTAAAGTGAAACAAAGAAAAGAAAAACCCAAACTTCCTGTGAAATTCGAATCAAGTTTCAAACATCTGAGATTTCTGAAAGACCGTAACCTTGTACTTAAAATGCAACACATCTGGTAGCTCTCTGCTCGAAACTGTTGCGCAGTTCGTCCATCGCGTAGTACACCGCCACTGCACCCCACCCCGCACCCGTCCGCAGCCCCGCACTACCCGGCGCAGGCCTGGGCGCCGCCGCGGGCCCAACTTAACGTCCCCTTTCTCCCGCTGCGCCGGGTACCGCTCAGTCCCGGCGCTCACCTGCTGCCGGCCCCCGCGCCGCTCCATGCTCCCGCCCGCCGGGCAGGGCCGGCTGCGCCGCCGGGCTGCGCGGGGGCTGCAAGCGGGCCTTGGGGAGCAGCGGGCTCGGCGACCGTGGCGGGGCGACGCTGGCTACGGGACTGCACCAGCGCCCGCCGTGTGCGCCGTGGGGCCGGGCCCGCCCGGGCGGTGGCACTACCGGCAGCTCCTCCTGCCGCTGCGGCCGGGCACTGCTAGCCCCATCCCGACCGCCTCTCCCGGAGTCGCACGGCGGGCGGGCTGCGGCCCCGCTGGGCAGCCGCGTTTGCGGGAGGAAACGGCATGTCTCTGCCTGAAGCTCAAGCGCCGGCGGCCGGCTGGGCCGGAGGACGGCTGGCGGCTCTGTGGAAGCGCGGGCGGAGCTCGCCTGCTCTACATTCGAGCAATTAACTTCCCTGATAGTCGGACGAGTTGCTTTGGCTGTGGCAAGCCGCATTCGGGGACAGTTGTCTCACGCACTGTGGCCGTCGGGACCGGCCCCGGGCGGCTGACTGCCCCTCCGCTCCCGGGGAACGCCGAGTGCCTGCCCGGGCTGGGCGAGGGCCCTCTTCGCCGCGGGGCTGGGGGCAGCGCCCAGAGGGCAGGACGGGGTAAGCCTGCAGGGAGTTCTGAGCCGCAATGGGCACTGGCCAGAGTGGAGGTTTATTTTTCACCGTTAATTATTTACGGGAATAACTGTAGATTTGTTATTGTCGTACAAAATGTGGGCTGTTTCATTGTGTCAAGCCAACTGATACTGCTACCATCTGGCTATTCAGGCTGCATTACAGTTAGTCATAGATCCTTTTCAGCTGTTGTTTGTTTGTTGTTTGTACAGTTACATTATACTGACATATTATGTTAGATCATAATTACCTCTCATCGATGTCCATATGAATTTTGCATGCATAGGAATAACCACACTGAATTAGATCAGTGCTTGTAACTTGAATGACCAATGAATGCAGAAATTATTAGCCACTTTTAATAACCCGTTTTCTCAGTGCTGTCCCTGTTGTCTTTTTTATTTATATGTTCACTAAGTCCAGCTCAATAATCTAGAGAAAATTAATATTACAAATTGAAAAGATATTAAAATTACATTTTTGTTTCCTTCCTGACAGTCAATGGAAAAAAAGTCCTCTTTCAGAAGTAATACAACAGCTGCAACTACAATAAAATTTAATTAAATTAAAGCTGTTTGGGAAAGCTGTTTAAGAATTGGTCCATTTTATAGAGGACACAGAGCATTAGGCTGGTTTTGCTTAGAAAAAAGAACTTATTCCAGTTCTCAAGTGAAAATGCAGAATGAAACTTTAGTGACAAACTAGCATAGATGGAAGCAAATTGGTAATATTAGAAACTGGGATTTAAGAAAAAAAAAAATTAATCTCTGCCCCAGAGCATTTCAGAGTCCTTCTAAGCTAACTGGAAATAAATACATTTTTTGAAAAAGTTAACTTGTGCAATGTTTCTGAAATTTACTTTTTAACCGATTTAAAAGAGCTCAGTACAATACTGATTTAAATTTACACCCCCATTCCCCCAAGAAATGATTCTGAGAAAACATAACAGGAAAGATTTCTAAAACTCTGTGTCTTACAAAGGATTTATTAAACCATTTAGTTTCCAGCCAACTCATAGTTCTTTATCAGCCTTGTGCCTTTTAATGCTCATTATTCATCAATTTCTAGAGAGTTTTCATAATTTGTGTGATAATTAGAATAAAGTTCTAAAATGTAATATATGTTGAAAATGTAATTTTGTGTCTATGGAACCTAAGTAGAGAAAATAAGTTTTCCTTTTTTGAATCATTTAGGTTGGAAAAGACCTTTTGCATTATTGCACTTTAAAAATATGTGAAAAAACTCATTGTCCCTTGAAATGCAAATGTGAAATTTATATTTGTTTCAAAAGAAACTTAACTTTTTTCCATAGTAGTTCAGTATTTTGATTATATAAAGAAAAATATCCAAAATTATTAATAACGTTTAACCTTGTTATCTGATTAAGAAAAATCAGTCTAAAAGAACAATGCTGATGATGAAGGCTGATATTAGAATTTGATGGCTTGCTGTCATCACATGCTAATTGTTGATCTGGCCTTTTTTTTGAATGATTCTCCTTAAGCTCTGTGCTACATTCTTTTTGTAAATAGCAAGTGGAACAAATACTGCTAATAATATCCAGATTCCAAGCAACTGCAGTTGATGGAAAAACACTGGAATCAGCAGTAAGGCCTGCTTTTACGCAGCAATATCAATCATAATTCTTGTATTCCTTCAATTACCATAGGAAAAGTTATCTTATACTTGATAGAAAATAACCCAGGATTAGAATAGGATATTTTTTTAAATTGTAACTATTTTAATTGTAGTAGGGTGTTTTCCTGAATTTCAAACATGATCAAATAAAACATTCGTTCTATTTAGTAACAGATGTGTAATTATATCACGTGTCACTAGGTGGTGCTCTGCTCCTTGTTTAGAGTTACAGTATTTCAGATTGATAAGAGGCTTATGCTATGGTTAGCCAGTATTTACAAATGAGGACTTTCATATTACAGATGGAAAAAATACTAGAAAGCAAGGGTCAGATCGGATAAGGGATTTAAACATCCACATCCAAAATATAATACTGAAAACTCTTGTTTGTTATTTGTCCAATCCTGCAAGTGCCCAAATTGCCAAGATCAATTTTAAACTGTTTTACCACTTTCACAGGAAGGAGCCTGCTTCTGCAGCTGAGTAGTTCAAGCACTCAGTGGGCAGTACGGAGTCTTAGAATTGATATTTTGTAGGGTTGATCCAGTTTAACCTAAAATAGAAATGAGATAAAAAAAGAGTTCTGGAAAAAGAGTATTGGATTATTAGAACTGTTCCTTTTATGAGACCACTAATGACTTGGCCAGAGAGGTGTACAGTGGCTTGTGCTCTCTTTGGTGAGAAGCCCAGGTGAGAGCCTTTGGTCTCTGTCCTTTGGTCCACATGCACAAGATGCTGACTTTATAATATGCTACATCTAGGTCTTGTATCCAACTACAGCCACTTTCCTGGGAGATTAGTGCAATGGGGGTTGACATTCACTTAGGAGTCTTCACTGCTCTCTCAAATATGTAATGTTTCTTGTAAAGGAAAAAAAAAAAAAAAAAAATCGTGGAGTACCCAGGAACTCACAGTGATTTAATTGTGAATGAAGACAGTAACCATTCAACCTGCTTGGTGTGTTGTGGTGGGGCACCACAGGACGGGAGATTGACATTTACATTTTCAAGACTACTAGTAGTGTTTAAGAGCTTTTTTTACATGTTACCCATCTTCAGATATGTTTCTCAGCATCAGCAACAGAAATACTGCAGCAGTGAAAACTCATGGGCATTTTTCTCTGGTTTCAATTCTTTGTTTTTCACAAAGTCACCCAGACTATACAGAAGAAAACCAGGTATAAACTCAAGCTTCCTGACTCCAAGCCTCTGCTTTAATCACAAGGTTATTATTTCTTATGGGCGTGTTGTTTATTCAAGGATAGTGAATCCCAGTGCTGCCTGCACCTAAGGCTCAACTTTCTTACCAAGAAACCTACCTGGTTAAACTGGGGCAGGAATGTGGGTTGGGAGAGGAAGGTATTAAATGAAAACATGACAGTTCCTTGCTAGACTGGTTAAGTGAGATGACCAGCCCTAACTGTATCCCCTTCTGGGTTAGATGAGGAACAAAGACTAATTACTTTAATAGCAGGACACAGCAACTGAGAAAGTCAACCTAAAAGTAAACTTTTTCTGCTTAATTAGAGAAGATGCAGCTGAGCATAATTTCCATTGCTCTCAAATGACCTTGCTCGTCTACAGTAGCTTGGCAAGTAGGCACTATTCTCCGTATGTAGCTATGTTACTTGGAATATCCTGAATTGAAACACCCAGAGACTGAGCATAACGCCACCTATTATGTTAAAGCTGCTAGTCAGGTTTACTGACAATTTCCACTCAAAGATCTGGTGTTTATGACCTTGCCTCACTTGAATAATTTAGTCTGAAATTTTTCATGGCAGGTGCTGAAGATTTTTTGACAACTTCAGCACAAATTATTCTGTCATTTCTAAGAACAAAATTAGAGAAGCAGACATTATGGTATCCCTCTGATAATATGTTTACAGCTGAAAGTTAACTACTCTGTTATCCAGATAATCATGCAAATTCACAAAAGATTAAATAATCTTTTTTTCTAGTAACTTGATGATTTTTGAGATGCTCCACTTCTCAGTCACTTGAATTTAACAAGTTAATAACCAACTTATAAGCCACTTACTTCCAGCTTCCAATGAACATCAAACCCTGCTTCTTCTGGATATCTCCAATGCATTGAGAGGCTGTGTTTTTGTTTCAGAATATTGATTATTGAGTACATTATCCAGGCAACTAGAAGAATAGTGTGCACATTTTATAGCCCAGATATACAGCTTTAGTTTACTAGTGCTAATGACCACCCCTCCTATGATTTACCAACTATATGAAGCATTCAAGGAAGGAGTATAATGCCACAAAGTTAATTTGTTCTGCTTTCCACACAAGCAAGCAGAGATTGGCACAAAAAGCCCTTTCATCCCTGTCAATATGCAAGCTAGAGACTACTTAAGACTAATTTCATGTCTAGACATTTATTGTACAGGGGTGTAAAAGCATGCCCAATTCTATCTACATTTTATAGTTGTCTTTTTAAAATAAATTGTGTTTCTGTATAGTGAGGCTTGGAGATAAATATATTTTTCTTTTTTTTTTTCTTTTCTTACAAATAACACAGTTTTTATAGAGAGAAGACATTAGACAATCTAGTCTATTCAAACCTAATGCTCCCAACCACACCACCGGCAGCCAGCAGAGAATCTAATCAAGTTATTAGGCTATTTGTAGACTTCATTGTATTCACTACACAGTGTGGCCTATTACTGAAATTACTATACATATGAATAATCATTACTTCAGTCTGGAGTTCCAGGTGTAATGATGTGTTTCTGCATAATTTTATAAAACTGGACAAGATCAAAAGTTCCACTGCAATGCACATTAAAAATACTCAAAGACATGGCAACTTCATTGCTTGAAAAGAAAATACTGAACATCTATTTGCTTAGTGCCAATAGGCTCCCCTGCCAAAGAATTGACAATCTGCTCTATAAACACTGAAGTTTGAACAGCAAGTTTAAAAAACCTGTATGTGGCTAGGCATGTTGAGTCAGATAATGGCCCACAAGATGTCTATTACTTATGTGACCTATTCTTTATACTACCTTTAGTTTACCTTTTTTTTTTTTTTTTTTTTTTTAGAGGAACTTCTCATAAATTACTTGCTCAACTAAAGTTTCACCTTAATTACTCATGAGAAGAAAATCAGCAGTGAGTGGAATGCAGCCGTGGAGCCAGCAGTCAGTGGCAGTGTTACAGAGTATGTAATGGTATGAGTTATGTGAACAGCTTATTCATCTTTAATTAAAGTTATACTGAATCAGCGCTAAGACCACATATGACACTCTCAGATGAGTGGCTCTAACTCATAGGACTTCTGTAGTCATACTTATAGGCACAACATTATTATTTACAGGATAAGAGTGCAATAGCTGAAATATTTGAGACCTATGTAAAGAAAAATGTACATAAATGTCTAGATATTGTTGCAGTATTGATTTATTTTTAATCTTTGCATGTAAACCAAGGAGTGTTACTCATCTGTTGTGATTCAACAATAGAACAACAGTATCCCTAGTCCATCACATTATTAGTAAAGTTTTGGGATAACTACTGTACTTTGATAAAATTCACACAATAAAAAAAAGAGTTCTCATTCTACCATCTGTTCCTGCAAGAGCTACATTTTTCATAGTAACTGTGTATCCTTACAGTGGAGTAACCTATTAGGTAACATATGATACAAAACACTTGATAGAAGGTAAAATATCTTCTTTGAGCAGTGTGGTGGGTTGACCCTGGCTGGGGGCCAGGTGCCCACCAGAGCCATTCTATCACTCCCCATATTCACTAGACAGGGGAGAAAAAGTATAACGAGAAGCTTTGTGGGTCGAGATAAGGACAGGGAGAGATCACTCACTTATTATCGTCATGAGCAAAACAGACTGAACTTAGAGAGGAAATTCATCTAATTTATTACCAAGCAAAACAGAGTAGAGGAATGAGAAATAAAATCAAATCTTAAAACATCTCCCCCCACCCCTCCCATCTTCCTGGGCTCAACTTCACTCCTGGTTTCAACCTCCTCCCTGCCAGCGGTACAGGGGGACGGGGAATGGGGGTTATTGTCAGCTGATCACACATTGTTTCTGCTGCTTCTTCATCCTCAGGGGGAGGACTCCTGTCATCATTCCCCTGCTCCAGCATGAAGTCCCTCTCACAGGAGATGGTCCTTCCCACAGGCTACAGTTCTTCATGAACTGCTCCAGCGTGGGTCTTTCCCATGGAGCGCAGACCTTCAGGAGCAGACTGCTCCAGCCTGAGTCCCCCCACAGGGTCACAAGTCCTGCCAGCAAACCTGCTCTGGTGTGGGCTTCTCTCTCCACAGCTCCACAGGTCCTGCCAGGAGCTTGCACCAGTGCGGGCTTCCCACAGGACCACAGCTTCCTTCAGGTGCCTCCACCTGCTCCAGTGTGGGGTCTTCCACAGGCTGCAGGTGGAATCTCTGCACCCCCTCATCCTTCCTCCATGGGCTGCAGGGGGACAGCCTGCTTCACCATGGTCTTCACCACAGGCTGCAGGGGGATCTGCTCTGGTGCCTGGAGCACCTCCTCCCCTTCTTTCTGCACTGACCTTGGTGTCTGAGGAGTTTCTTACATCTTCTCACTCCTCTCTCCAGCTGCAAAGGCTCTAACTATTTTTTTCCCTTCTTAAATATGTTATCAGAGAGGTGCTGATTGGCTTGGCCATGGCCAGCAGCAGGTTCACCTTGGAGCTGGCTGGCATTGGCTCTGTCAGACACAGGGGAAGCTTCTAGCAGCTTCTCACAGAAGCCACCCCTGTGGCCCTCCCCCCACTACCGAAACCTTGCCATGCAAACCCAACACAAGCAGTTATTTGAGGAAACAACATGCAGCAATCACTGCATGTTTAATAATGGAAAGATATTTTGAAAAGAGGATGTTGACCCTCTTTCTAGTGACTAAAATTTGAAGTAATCTGAGCAACGGCAGTATAATAGTTTCCGGTGCACGTAACATGTTTGCACAATATAATGTTGCTGATAACGCTAACTAGTAAAGTGTATAACACTAAAGGATGTGGATGTGTCTGGGAATTCCCATGGTCCTTCCTGTCTACCAGTAAAGGGTATTTGTAGAACCAAGACAAAACTATCATCTATGGGCTAATCATGCAAACTCTTATTCATACAGTTCACCACTCACCCTGTTGACCTGTGAACTTTATGCCTCAAATTTCCATATTTAAATAGTCAATTATGTAGCTAGCAGTAATCCAGCTGTCAACACTTGACTCAGAAAATAAGTAACATGCCATAACAAAACAGATTTAAAATATGATTCTGTTTTGTGCATGTAACCATTCTAGGAGAGTTAGAGGCAAAAGGTGATTCTGCTCTGCTTTTGGCTTTTCTTTGAACTCATAGAAACCCATAGGTCAGGTAGTGGTCTAGTTGCTGTTGCTGAAAGGGGGATATTTTGAAGCACACCAGGACATGCCGGCAACTTACACTCACAGTGTGCCCCCATAGAATTATTTGTAGTAATTTGCTTGCTCATTCTTGCAAGAAATTTTTGTATATGACGGGTTATATGTAGGGATCTGGCCTTTAGATAGTTTCTCCCATCTTCTGTCCCTTACTCACTGCTGTCAAGCAAGTATTTTCACCTCCCCATGCCTCAGTCCTGCCTCTTGCTTGGTAAACTGGGAGCAGCTGTGTTCATCTACTCTTATAAAGCACTCTCAGATCTATGTATAAGCCAAATGTTATCTTTACCACAAATGGCTTTGTTTATTATTTTATGCTGATTATGGTCTGCTATGGACCATACCCAGTATAAGGAGAAAAATATGTGTATTGCATACAACTTTGATACTACTTATGTAACAAGATTGTTGAAGTTCTAAAAATAGTGGCCAGTGTACAACAGTTTTCCTAATTCCAGATGAATTATTAAATAAGTTTCAAATACTCACTTTGGTACTAGGAAAATAGGCAAAGCCAAATGTTTTTATTTTAGATAATGTAATCTGAATAAAAACATTCAACTGTGATATGTTTCCCCCAGGAATCAGCTATCTGCAGACGCTTCAACATTCACATCACTGGTAGTCACATCTGGAGCCAAATTTCCTTGATTTTTTTGAAAATCATTAATAAACCCAACAGTTTTGTATGCCATCTCTCCACAGAACAATGCAATTTCCATTCTCACTAAGACACATTCTCAGAGAAGTATATACTGTATGTGTATCTGATGCTTTGAAAAGGACAATACCTATAACCCGAAGAATTTTAGAATGTGTGGTTTGTATTACTTATCATTCTTCTCCTAAAAGGGTTATGAAACAAATGCTGAGGCCAATGTAAATAGTGTTTCAGCCATTGTTTAACAATGCATGCCATGGGTGTAGCCTGTTAAATGGCACCTGATCAGATCTGCAAGGGTTTTTTATGCATATTAACAAGCTGTAGTCCATATTTCAGTTGTTGTTACTGTGGCATGCCCTAAAGCCTTTGTTTAATATTAAAAGCACAAAGAAACTTATTTTCCACATATAGTAACCTGCCAGTGTGGACAAGGCTGGGTGTTTCTTTGTACCTTATTTTTAAGGCTCTTCTATTCATATGTTTGTAAATCAAGCCACTAGTCATGTCTTTCATGTTGCAGCTTGCTTTTCAGGCTTTTCCATGAGAATACAATGCTGGTACTTTAGTATTCTAGAACACTTCAGATTTCTGGAAGTATCTGCAATTTTGGTAACTGGAAGGAAGTTCCTTATTGCACATGCTCATATTTGTTGCAAGTTTTTATACTTTAGAAATTCCCATGTGCAAATCTCACTTCCTTCCCTCTAGCAATCAGTGAAGTAGCTTTTTAATACTGGCTGAAAAGTTTTATTTTTCATGCAGATATCCATTCTTCTTTAGATTCAGTTAATATATATCATGTAGCAAACAGTGCTAGGTGCAATACAGAAAATTTTGTGGGATATAGAAAACAAAACAACTGATGTCTCAAAAGCTCCAAGGTCAGAAGCAAAAGCTTCTGCAACTGAAAAGTTGCTAGGGAGAGGGAGAGAGGAGAAATGTGCCTCAGGACAATAATCTGAAGCACCTGGATCATCAGGGAGGAAATAGGCATTGTGAGTGTAGACAGCAAACTTTCTCAGACAATCTCTTGCTATTTTTCCTTTGTTCTTACTTATAATACAGACAGAATGAATTTAGAAGTGAGTCTTATTTCTAGTCATTATTTCAATGGCAAAATATAGAAACAGACCAAATCCTGTCTATCTGGAAACATTCAGAAAGATTGTAAAATACTAAACAGAAAAACAGTAAGGTTTGGGGACAAAACCAAAAACAGGCATTCAATATGATTCTCATGTGTCATTGCTCATTGTGGTAAAGGGAAAAGTAAGATGTGGAAGAAGATACACTGGTTGCTGATACTTGCTCTCCTTCCTGGTATCTCAACAAATTAATTCTATAGCTGTCACATCTCATGCCTGAACCTCTCCAGGGATGGAGACACCTTTGTCAGACTGTCCCAATTTTCTGGGGTTTGTGCATATTGATTCCGGGACTCTGATTTAGGCATACTGTTACTTACCAACGCCATCCAGTCTTTGATGGCCTCAGAGGACAGACCATAAAATAGTAACTTCTGAGGTACTCACCATCTGTAACAGTAGTTACTGTGTATAAATTTTCCTCGTAAAATGAAGCTGATTGAATAATGATTTGACTGATTCAGCCTTTTCATCTGTTTATGAAATGCCAGTGACATTTATTTTTAATGTTGACTAATGTATGTTAAACTAATACTTTTTTTTTTCTTTTTTTACTTTGTTGATGATCAGTTCTAAACCCAAGTTGTCTGTTCAACTCTCACTAGCTGAACAAAAGTATGTGTCACTGAAAACTTTTATGGAACAAATACTGAACAGTTTTATAATACACATTCCATGCTGGTAAATTGAAATATTCGAGTGTGCTTGCATGTAAAATGGATGCAAACATGAACAAGGTAAGTTGATTAATTTATACAGTCAGCTTGCTGATAATAAAAAGCATATGCATCATTTAACCTGTGCTTTTTTAAAATCTGATTGGTATATAGGGTGCAGCACAAATAAATATGTAAATGTCAATATATTGCATATAATTAGTAATGCTGTGGCGGTAATTGCCTGAATCGTCTGTGTTTAAAGAGTGATGACAAAATAGTATCAGAGCCCGTTGAATAAAACTATATTAATAGTTAAAACCTAACAGTTATAACTATATTAAAACTAATCATTGATGCCTAACATATTTTGACTCAGGTCTACCCACTCACCTGCATCTTTTTCAGGGATATATATGCCTGTTTACAACTATGCCATGACCATATATTTAACCTGAAAGTAATGGTAGTGTGAGGATACCAGTGGCCAGATAGTTATAGTTTCAGGGCATTCCTGAAACCCAACGTAGCAAACCAGTTGCTAACCACAGGTACACACTATGAGGCCACGTTCTCTAAACTGAAAAGCAAATTGTTAGGTCACAATATTGTGAACCTTCAGTATGAATATGAACATCTGAAAAAGTAGTAACTAGGTGTAGACATAGGAGCAGACAATGGACAGAGGAGCAGACAATGCAAAACTATCCATCCATGCTTTGATTCATAGAAATGAGTGGGCCAGGCACAATGAGAGATGGGCAGATTCATTACTTTTTTTTAGTCTTCTGAAAGGAAACAATATAAGGAGGACAGAAAATAGAATATGCAACTTTATTGTTGCTGCTGTTTCTAAAATGCTTTTTTTGTGGTTTACTTCACCTTTTTTAGTCTGTTACACCAAATTTGAGAAAGAGAAAACAGATTAAAAGTGGATAAAGGAAAAATAGGTGATAGAGACTGACTCATCCTTGTTCACAGCTCCATCAGATGGGGACAATTCAGGTAGGTAGAACTGGAGTAGCCCTGTTGTTACAGCCTGTGGGACAGACAGAAAATGTCTCTGAAACTGCTAGGCTGGAATTTTTACAAGAGTTACAATTGACTGAAACCAGCTGTAATAAGAGATGAAGTGGACAAATATACTCAGTAAAGTCTAATAAAAATAAACCTTGTGTGTATGCCTGTACTTCAGGTTGAACTCTAGGCTGGCAGTAATAAGCCTATTACTCGGGTACACCACAGGTCAGCAAGACATCAGAAGGTAATATTCAAATTGACTGCAAAGAGATTATTCCTCTGTTCACCTCATATATGCACAGCAGTGCAGAGTTGGCAGAGATGTGTCAATGCTTCCTAGCAAATGTAGACTGTCCACAGCTCGCTCAGACCCAAAAGTCACATTATTTTGATACCCTCTGTACTTTTCCATTAATACGTGTAGAACAGCTAAGCTGTACTACTATAAAGCAATAACACTGTGCTTAGCAAAGCAATAAGTACCTACTTATTTATCCTGTCTTAAAATACCAAATAACAGTGGGTTACTAACAGCTTTTCCTCAGTGCAGTCAAGCAGCCACCTTACCAGAAAAGGCTGCATACACCAATCTAGACTAAATTCTATGCTCATGCATGCAATGATGAGGCACAGTACAAAGATGAATGTTTTCCCTGCTGCAAGGGTCCCTCTGAGACAGAGAAGGGACCTCAGAATATGTTCCAGGGCTTGACTTTGCCTCTTTGGAAGGGAGCAGATAACCATTCCTCAAGCTCCATCTCCCGCAAGCCTTTGAAAGTGTAGGGTCTGGTCCAAAGTCTGGTAACCTTGGATACATTTCACAAACTGTATAAAGTGAATTTGCCATACTACTTGTTCTGCTCTAAGGTTTTAAGAGGATGCCAAAATGAACAGGCAGGAGCAAACCTTGTGTCTTGAAGACACCAGACATGGACCATATTATATGTCTATCAATGAAGTCACAGAAATCACAGAAGCAAAAACTTTAATTGGTGAAATAGTCTCTTCCTTCTTCACCAGAAAGCCAGCACTTTCTCTAAAGTTGCATCTGGACCAGTTTTGACCGAGGTGATCTGATCTGTTTTTTGGTACTTACCCAAGGTAAGTACTTGATGATCTTAAAGGTCTTTTCCAACCTAGATGATTCTATGATTCTAAGGTATCTGTTTGATGGCCAAAATATTGTTCTGTCATTATCCTGCAGATTATTCCTGGTCCCTAGAATTATCCCAGTAATCTTTTTCTTTCCCATTCTACTATTTACTGTTATGATGCTATTCTATTCCCAGAGTTGTCCGTAATCATCTTACTCCCTCTGTCAAGTAGTTGTTGGCTGATTTAGGAAACAGTGTGAAAATGTCTAAAGTGAATTGGACTGAAAGACTGTAAATAACATAGTAAGAAGCTATGCAGTATCTTCAAGGCTTTTAAACACACAAAAAATATTTAGTTAACAAATCTCTATAAAGTATACTCTTTAGGAAACAGCTGCTGCAAACGGTCTTCCCTGTTCATGGCTTAAAATTAAAACAAAACAAAGTAAAACCATAAAACTGGAAACAAGAAATGACATTAACTCTCCTTCATTTATACTATACAGAGTGCAGTCTTGTTCAATTTGATGCACATGGTTTTTCCTCTGGAAAAATCATGACTACCAAAAATAACAAACTTGATGAATGATGATTAGCAGTAAATACAAAATGTTTATCTTATGTTATATACATAGCCATTTAAAAAGTCATAACAAAATTGAGTCACTGCTTTGACTAACTTAAAATGTCTCAGATGGAGGAGGTGGTGCAGTGGAAAAGATGGAATAACAAACATAAGATGTGGCCTCTTTTCAGATATATACTAAGGATGATCACAATCATTATCTTCTTTGCCATGAGCAGGACATTATTATCTGCACACACCATGAGAAGTGAGGCTTGAGGAACCATATGTAAGTAATGTTGGCTTCTGAAAAGTTGTATTTCTCCAACAAGGACAAAAACATCTTTCTAAACTAACAAGAGATTTTTATAAGTAAGTCCCTGTGATAATGGGTTCACTGCAGAGACTGCAGAAGACACAATGCCAAATTCATCCCTGGCAGCAGAGCCAGTACAACTATCTGCAGGATGCAACTGATGAAACTTGTAAAGGGTGATCCCCTTTGACATGCTTGTGTGATGCAATTTTAAGAAATACAGCTTTACTAGATAATGCAGAGAATGAGGACATGAAACTCCTTGAACTCCATCCTCCTGAAGACACTGAAGGGAATACTGTTTCATTCTGGATCAACTTCAAATGTAAGCAAATGGATATTAAATGCTTTGATTCATGAGTATTTCAATTTTTTTTTTCTGATGGAAGATGACAAAATACAGTATTTTGTCATTATAGCACTTGCCTTTTTTAAGATCTCTGAAAGTCTCAATATTTAATTTCTGATGAAAACATAAGATATGTTTTAATGATGGCATTCCCTATTCTGATTTTTACATTACTGGGTGAGTTGACATGGATCTACTTTGTTTTAATAAGACTGTAGTCAAAGTTTAAGAGTTAAACATTCATTAAATACTTCTGTTAATACAAAAATGTTCTCAATGCACTAATGAAATACTGTAAATAAAATTGAAATTTTCACTCCAGATTATGTTTTTATAAAATAAAAACATATTATTCACTCTCCCTCAAAGTCTGTGTAGTCTGAAACTTAGCTGAAACTCCTCTCTGCCAAATGAGTCTCAGAGTCTGAAAGAACTATGAATTTGCATTTGAGATTTAAGACTAACTGTAGCTACTTATTAGGAAGGATTCAGATACCACTAGAACTGCATTTCAGGCCCTAATAATTGATTTCACAATCCTCAATAGTGATTTAAATTAACACAGGGACATGTCACAACAAGATGAAAAGACAGAGTATTTGTTTTTCTGGTATATGTCAAGGTCAAGGACCCTATTGCCAGAAATAAAGATGGTTTTGTTTTCTTCTGATGATCCAAAATGTACGTGCTTAGGTAGTATTTGAGAACTCTCTTGGTTACGATGTCAAATCTGAAAGTAGAAAGGACTTCATACTCGTATTTACTTAAGCATACGGGTGGGGGGGGAAGGGGAGAAAATAAGGTAGAAATATGTAACATTTAGTTAATACCACAATGACAAGAAGTTCAGAGAGACAAGTCTCTGGCAGTTTAAGAACGATGATAACCACAGTTATCAGTGGACTCAGTCTAGAGCTAAGAAGGTCAGGCCATAAAGAGTACAATCTAGAAAATACTTAATCATGTACTTTTGTAATTCACACTTGGTTTTATCTGGTAGTAGTGTGTCAGGAAAGCAAAAGCTTACCTTAAAAGTTTATGTTAAAAAAATAATGTATTGAAATCAAGGGAACTCCCACCTGTATAGATTGAACCAAACTGGGGTACAAAGAAGTCGTAGTGGTAGAGGAAGAAGGACAATAGGTCCAACTAGACCCTTACGGAAGCCTACCACTGACTCTACCTTGGCCTCTCCTGCAGTGGCAGGGTACAGGCTGAGCATCTGGGGGGGAACACACTGAACACTTCCTGAAGGAGTTGGCTGTGCATAGTTTGGGATTGCAGGTACTGTATACTTCACTTCTGCATGTCTTTCTCAATGTTCCTCTTGTCTTTTTCCCACTCCCACACTTTTGCCACTGTCAGATACCTTTCCTCTTGGCTGTGGGATGTAACCATGACCCTGGCAGCATAACTCGGTGCCAGATTTGGCCTAAGCCAAAGGTGCCAACACACCTTAAGCAGGAAAACGATGGTATTTGTAGTTCCTGCCCATCTGAAGAGATTACAACTCTTCCTTAAGGCTGGAAAGGGCTTATTCACCAGATTCTCAGCCCTGTGGAAGCATTTCTTCTCCCAGGTCAGTGGCCACATGCCCTGCCACTGCTGTAGCACATGGTATTCCAGAAGTCAGCTAGAGAAGCTAAAGTAAGCCACAACAGGTCAGTGCAGAGACCTGCCATGCTGGAAACCACCCGAGAGTCACAATACTTGTAACCTTGTCCTGTAGTTCGTTTCACATCCATCGGGCAGACCAACATTTAGATTACTTCACCTGGTAAAGCATAAACGCAGTGTTCATCTGAAGAGAATAAACCACAAATTAGTGAGATGTGGGCAGCGTCTGTGTTCAATTTTATATATGCCACCAAGTACTCATGACATAGGACAGCAGGACTGAGCTCACAGCTTGTGGGGAGGGAGAAGACAGGCGACACAGAGTCTGGAGTACCAGGATGACGTGTAGTGTCAGTGGGGGTCCAGCACAGAGCTTCAGGGCCCTGAGCTGAGAGAGGTACTAGGACAGGCAGGGCAGCACTGTGGAGCCATGGCCCCAGTGCTGTTTTGGAGGCAGAGCAGACATGGTAGAGCAAAGCTTAGGGGCTGGGAGGATGATGGGAACCGGGTGTGGTGAGAAGGCAGATAGCAGGGCAGGGTTCCAGGGACAAGGCAGGCACGAAGGAGACCTGAGGCAAGGGAGGACCATGAGAATGAACCTTGAGCATAATAGGGAGGTGCAGCTCATGGCACTGCTTCAGATGTGGGGCAGGCACAGAGGTGTAGGGCTTGGGGCTGAGGAGGGCCACCAGGACAGGGCAGAAATATAGTGAGTCCCTGGCAGACAGTCCCCGGCAGCCCTTCTGAAGCATGGGCACATGCTGAGGCTCAGGGGAGGGCTGCCAGGCTCAGCAGATACTCATGAGCTGGGCCAAGACAGGCACAGGTGTGGGGACTAGGGTGTGGTGAGAGTAAGGAGCAGCACAGCTGACAGGCTATGAAATTTTGAAATGCCCAGACCTTGGCTCTGTGCCCAGACAATGATAAAGAGGAAGGAGAAAGAAAAAAGAAAGAAAAGAAAGAAAAAAGAAAGAAAAGAAAGAAAAAAGAAAGAAAAAAGTCCCATGACTCTCCCTGGAAACCCCTGGCAAAAAATGGGGGTTGCTGTCTTAATTGATTTGTGTCAAGTGGCAACAATATTTCTGAGGGGCCAAAAACTGTCTTGAGTGCGCCATTGTGCAAGGCAAGAGAGACTGTAGCATGATGCTCTAATTTTCTTTGTGCCAAAGTTGATTAAACAGTTTACCATTCTCATTTTCCCCTTCTCCAGCTACTTAGCAGAAGGGTTACCTTTAATACTCTGACACAGGACAAATCACATTTCTAAATTATTTTAAACTTCAGAAGTGAAATAGTTTGTGGCATCATTATTTTGCCTTTTTCCCCAAGATGTGTCCTTTCCACTTTTTAAAAAAGAAACATGAATGAATTATTCTCTGCAGCCAGGTAAAACTGAACTCCTAAAATCCCCAAAGAAACAAGAGCTGACTCCTATGTATGAAACTTGCTGAGTAACGCTACCCCTTAAAAAGAAATTCTGTTTTAACTCTTGGAAACTATTTGCTATTCTTTCAGACCACATCCTCTAGAAACAGATGATCTTACTACTCCATATTGCATAAAGTCTGTGGCAGTCGTGCTTATCATCAGCTTTATTGGCACTTAATAAGTATACAAATATTTTCCAGCTCTTTTACTTGTTATGTCTGTATGGTTATACTAAATGCTGTGTCAGAAATTGCTATGAATAGGACACATTCCTTCGCACTGAGCTGCACTCTTTCTTTAGAAAGAAGAGGTATAATTTGAAATTGAGCTTTTTTTCCTATGTGGTGCTAACTATGCATGTACATATGTATTCACACATATCTAGATGCATGTGACATACAGCAATGCATATACATACTGCTATATACATGACAATACTGTATTTCTGAGTGTTACTGTTCATATGTCCTATATTTTAAACATAATATCTTAAACACAAAAGATTGTAGAGCTAACCTGCATTACAGACACATTTTAGAGTTTAATGCCTACTGGTAACAAGACATAAATAAATACCAGAGTATTTAATTTTAGGTCATAGAAAAGGAAACCCAATACAAAAAAATAACAGTGAAATCAAAAGGAAAGAACTGCTTTCTATCTACCTTCCATGTCTTAATTCTGCATTCCTTGAGAACCCTAAATTCCCATCAAAGTTGATAAAGCACAGTAAAGTGAAAGTTGGGGGTTTAAAAGTCTATTCACACAGGTTTGTGAGTGAATATTGACATGACTACAACAGTTACCTTTATGACACTAGAATGGAGAGATGAAGTTTTGTTTACCTCGGAAATGGATCTTAGTGAAACAGTAAGAATCTGCAAACTCAGGTGATCTTCCAGGTCTCTTTTCTTTTGCTGGTTAAACATTTAGGTATATAAAAATATAAAATTAATTCTCTAAGATTTATCAGAAACTGCAGTGAAATCTGCATTACTAGAATATTAAACAGCAGCTAAAGCTGGGCTATGCTCAGCTGTGTCAATAAGAAAACACACTTTTCCCATTTTAACAGAGTAACTTCTGAAGTCATACAACCTTTAGCCACTGTCTCTTACACAAATGGAATATACTTCAGAGAAACTTTGTCTACATCAACCTATATTTGTTGAGTTCAATCCATTTGCCAAAGGCTTTTCTCCACTGACCCAGAAGTTTTGCTTATTATGCACATTACTTCATGCCACTTCCTTTGATGTGTTTCTACAGTCAATCAAATACTATTATTATTTCATGGGACGTTCGTTTTACAAAACTGTGAGAAAACATCACAGCTCTCAACTACATTTGAGCAGAGCAAATATGCAAAAGATATGCTCTATCCTTACAGCAAATATAAAGATATATATGTTTATCAACATAAACAAATGTACCATAGCTGTCAGCAGAACCAACAGATAAAGTTTTCAGGTAGCTTTAGCCAAGGCACTTAACTCTCTGTGACCCAGTTTCCATATCCAAGAATGAAAGACTATCTCCTAGACCATCACCTTCCTTTTATAGTGTTTCTCAAATTAAAATAAATAAATAAATAAAAATAAATTGTTTTTAGTATAATTAGTTTGCTTTCAATGAAGGCTTTTGAAATATAAGAACAAATATAAAGACATGTTCCTTTTCTGGTAGTAGGGAAAGAATACTAAATACCCATGTGTCTTAGTTTCCTACTATACACTACCACAATAAAGAAGTACTTTATGGAATATGATCAGTAATCATTACAGTGCTGAACTACTTGAAGATAATTAGTTTCGGCTCAGGGGCAGGAAAAGCTCTAAAAGTTAAAATTTGGGTTTGATTTTAAATGCACAGTAGGCATTTAACTATACCTTTGAACAATTTCAACCTACCAAGATTTCAAAATTGTGATGGTGACTTCATGAAAAACAATTACCCTCCCCAAAGCATTTCTGACTGTCATATTTCCTTATACTTGCCATGGAAATAACATAAGCACAGTATTTCTCAAGGAATTTCAATGCTTTTGATTTTGATGCTGGTCAGAAGTCCTAAGTCTCAGGTTTAGGAGGCTTTTTAATTCCTTTTTGTAGTACATGCAAATTTGGTATGAGATGGTACAACTAAACCAATATTGTGATGAACAAGCTTTTCACCTTTGGGAAGCTGATTAAGGTCTGGCTTGGATCACATAGACAAGTAGTTTTAAGTTTAACACAGGAAGAACATTTGTGATTAGCAAATAATATAATGCATAACTATTCAGTGCCCAGAATATACAAAGAATAAGAAACAGAATACTAAATGAGAGAGCAATTACCACACACTCAGCTTGGCCAACAACACTACAAATACAGAAAGACATTTTGCACAGTCATGGCCTCTTAATAGTGAGATTGTAATTTTTTGTGCATTCTTCTTCTAAGGTACTAAAAATTTTTAAGCTACATGGCTTAGTAATAATAGCATAAGAGGTGTGTCAGTTTGCCTTATGATGCAAACCATAAAGAATGCCTGGCATTTCTTCTTTTTGTTAATTTCTGAGCATTATTTCAGGTAGTGTTTGAGGCTATCTACATGCTAGACATTCTGGAGCCTGTTTATAGGATGTCTGTCTTTATGCAGTATTGTGACACTCAGCACATTTTTGCTAACACAAATGTTATAGATTCAGAGAACCCAACTCAGAGATCTGTTCTGAGAAAGCCTAGTCTTGTTGACTTTGAAGGCATGAATCTGTTTTCATGGGCTTTTTGCACAGGGTTTGTTTGTGGGAATTATACTGACTTCTGAGGTGGCATCTATTAGGCATAAACATATATCAGCACGTTCAGCCTACATGTTGATAGCTCTGCTTGTACAGTGTTTTAAATGTAAGTGTGTGTTTATAATTAAACTGTGTATCTAGACTCTCTGAAGCCCACACAAGGGCTCTGGGTGAATTTGCCAGCATTGGGAAGAGACCACTTGTGTGCCTTCTACCCTGTCATGCAGGCCTATTAGTAGTGTGGGTAAGCTAAACATGGACATAGCTATGCCTGCTCAGCCCAAGTCTGCCACCATACATCTCATAACACCTTGCAGCAATATCAGATGACAGCCAGGTTACTATACTGTTCCATGAGTTAATGTTTCACAGAGAAGTGTCTTATCAGAAATACAGGTTACCAAGCCTATCTTAAGCAATGTGGATATCTAGAACACGCCAGGCTCTTAGCTTGCTTGGTCTTGGGACTTATATTTTATTTAGCAGAATAAAGATGGACTACATATGAAAAGAGTATTAAAGGGTTGCTTCATACATGTTTTCAAATAAATAAACATAAATAAGAGATCTTTCTGTATAAAAACTTTGCAACATTTTAAATAGAATTTGTTTCCAAATTTATTATTTCCAAATACTCTGGAAGAACCAGAAATTCAGTATTTGATGCCTTCCTGTAGGGTCTTGGAACAGACTGCTCAAATGGGAGGCCTCTAGCATAGTTCTGGGTACACAGGAATCAGCTATTAAGAGCAAAGTTCCTTTGAGTTGGAAAGATTTCAGCCATACATTTGACTTTTTAAAAAAACATCATCTTTGTTCATTTCCAACATATTTATTTATTTAGAGACAGATGACTGTCATTAACCTGATGGTGGGGCTTGGCTGCCCCAGGAAGTGCCATGCTCTCCACTGTTAGCTATTGCTTTAGGAGTTCCTCCACCACTACACAAATGTTATTTCTTACTTTACTTCCACACATGATCATATGACCCCAATACTCTGCCATGAATGAAAATTACTCAAGACTGCAATTTCTTTTCATTTACATGTGTATATCCTTTGGTATTTTTCAAAAAGTGGTGAAAAAATTTAAAAAGTAACAAAAAAAAAATAAAATCAAGAAATAAAGACAGTAGAAGCTGCACAGACCTCTTCATCCAGTATACAAGACTACCTGTCTTCCTGTATTCTTATCACAATACAGTATTTTCAACCTAGCCCAAGAAACCAATGTTGGTTGTTTTTTCTCAGCAGTAACTAGTGTAGTAGGTCAGAATTAGACAGGACAAGAGAAAGAAAGAAATAGTGCTGATGCAAAACTCAGATGATAAGAAAAAAACCCCTTGTAGACTACATTGATGGAAAAATACTGGTAAAAGTCAATGAAGTCAATGAAGGCTTATTTCCACAGATACGAGCATAACAAGTGAGAAGACAGCCTGTTTTTTTTTTCCTGCAGTACGGTTTATCAGTCCTATTTCCAAGTCTGTATCTGGATGGCACATTTTAAGTTGAAAAATATCACTGGATGCCAAAACTCTCATTTTTTCAAAGTAGTTTCTACTAGTGTACTATCTCCTTGTTACTTATCTGGTTTCTGTTTGCAATAAATGAGCACATTCCTGGTATTGACTGGGCCTACCTACTCACAATTTTGGTTGAGCTAACAGCTGTTAAGAAAACTCATTGAAGGTGAGTTTCTAAGAAAATAAGAAGTGTTAGCCCTATAGCTAGTAGGAGGGGGAATCAAATCGCTTTGTTCAGCTTTCTTTTGACAAAACACTTACTGAACATATTAGTGGAAACACATTCTACCATAATAATTTGTCTGTCATTAAGTTTTTCCATTTACCAGTGTGGGAAAAGAAGCTTATATTCAGCTGGCTTCCCTGCTGGCCCCTCAAGCCTATCTATTCAATGCAAGGGAGTCGTTAGAGTTACTTTTTTTTTTCCCCCCAGACTGGAATTCTGTGTGCTAAGGCATAGAAAACAATTAATTAATTGTCTCATGTGTGGCTTAAAATCTATGCCAAGAAGATGACTGGAGAGTTTCTTAATGTAAAAGTCATACTCTACAGGGAAGAAAAAAAAAATCCCTTGGCATCAAAAAAATATCTGATGTTTGCTTTTTGGGAGTTGTACACTTTCAATTCACAGACTAGCCAGTTCATTTTCAGTGGTTAAAATATTATTAGTTTTTAAATTTAGTATCTTTCATCACATCGCTCAGTTCTCAAGTGCTTTATATTTCTCTGCTCCAAGAATCTGGAAAAGATTGATATCAAAGTGGGAGGCTGCGGAAAACGAAGAACATCTGACTCACACAATTAGAAATTGTGGCCAAACCACTCTGCAAGGAGGAGGTAGAACGTCCTGGGAAAGCTGAAAATTTGCTGTCAGTGCCAACTGTGTTCAATATGTCTATGTGAATCTGTGTATTTGACGTATCACTCCAAACATGCACTTGGCTACACACATTTCAAGTTAATGTGACAGAAATTGACACAAGTAACAACTGAATTAATGAAATCAATTAAAATAACTGCATACTTACTAGGGCACCTCTGTGTTTGAAAGAATAGTTTGGATCTTTCTGTATTAAAATTATGTGGACAACTGTAAATATTAATAAGACTGGTCATTATGTAAATAAATCAGAAGTTTTCTCTTGACTAAAAATCCATTTTTATGCTCAAAAGTGATGCAGTCATAGTTGTTCAATTACAAGTTTGTACTCAAAGCCAACTCTATTCTGGAGAAGAAAACCCTTTTTGATTTTTGGAACTGTTGAGTCAGTTATCTTGTTCTTATCACTAGATAGCTGATTTTTATTGCTTATTTGCCTTTAGCGTATACATGGGAGCTCAGTTTTTAACAAGCAGAAGTTTATACAGTGATGCCCTCTACTAAATATATCAATAACTGAGATTTCAAAATACTTCCTCTGCATTAATTAAGTAACTGGGTCACTGTAACTGTGAGGATTGCAGCGGGACATGCAGGACCTCTCCAAATGCAGTAAAGTGGAGAGGCCTGATGGGACAGAAGCAGCACACAGACTGTAAAGCACTGGCTAAGGTCCCAGCCCTCAAGGGTGGCCATCTTCACCTGTAGTAGCAGCTGTGCAAGAGCAGCTAGATGTAGGGGCAGGTACTGAGATTTACTGCCTCCTTATTAGACCCCAGAGTGGCTAAAGGGCATAGATGCCTGAAAAGATTTTTTTTTTTTTTTCTTTTAAAATGCAGTGGGCTAAATATCTCCATTCTTTTTTATTTGACTAGCAATAAAGGCAGAAAGATTTACTGTTGGAGCCATGACAAACATTGCTTGGGCTGGGTTACCTGTATATAATGGCAAACATGAACATTACAGCCATGGGAAAACAGGGATCCAGAAGATGTGGTAAAGGGGAAGGAGCAGCAAAAACAACTCTAGCAGATTCTGGTGAAGAAACAACTGCAACCATTAACAACAAATCCTATGAATAATTATTAAAACCCACTAATAACTAGCAGAAATTCCAACAGGAAACCCAGTCCTGTTGGCAATTACAATATTTTGCAAAACATTGCAGTTCTAGGGAGAGAAATAACAGCAACTTCTGTTCTGCCTGTGAACCCATGAGAGCTGAAGTTCCTGCTGTGGCACTAGGAGATGCTACAGGAAGTATGAAGTCCTCTTAAAAATTGAGTACAGTTAACTCAGAAGCCACTGCAAAAAACTTTTGAGATCAGTAACTTAGAAAGGGATGAAAAGAGCTACCCAGATAGATTACTGTCTCACTGGGAAATGCCACCAAGTGAATATGAGGTGCAGAGCAGTGAAGCACTACAGATACCTCATGCAGCCAGTCTAGATAACATTAGCACAAGTGAGAAAACTTCACAGTGGTGACAAAACAAAACAAACAAACAAAAAACCCAAACAAACCCCCAGAAATACAGCCTTGAGTAGTAGTCTGATAGTTCAGAGATTTGTACGTATGTGGAAACCAAAAACCAAGGCATATTGCAAAGGTGATATGGAGCAAAGCAAACAAACAACTTTGCTGTATCTTTGAGACAGACCTCGATCCCACTAATGATTTGTATTTCAGCTACAAGAGGCAATATACCCGATGAAAAATTACTTGAAAATGGAACTGGGGTACCAGCTGAGAGTCGGGAGAGGGATGAATCTTCTAAGGGGCAAACCCAAATGTTGATCCCTTTTTGGCAAAATTGAGCTTAGGTTATCCTACATGTTGTCAAGCAACATGAAGACTTAGCAGTTTCAAGAGGCACATGGATGAAGAAAAAGAGGTCTTTTCTTGTTTTGTCTTGTGATCAGGACGTGACAAGCGCAGAGGCTGCCCCTTTGTGTGGCATTCTATACTTCAGAGACTAGGGAAGATCCACCAGATAATGCTGTCATGTCTGTGTACACATGTGGGCTGCTTCTGTGACAACGTACATTTCTAGCCCATTCACAAGATGACGAGCAAGATGTTAACTGTTACTAAGCAACTGTGGTACCTAGTAATATAGGTTTAAGACTGGGATGCATGGGCCTGGCTCCTGAAAACAGTCACAGAACTTTTAATGGAAAAATATTGTCCTCCTCCTGACCCTTACTTGTTGATCATTAGCCAGTATCCTGCCGAAAACAGTGCTGAGACAGCAGGGAGATGTCTGTAGCCCAAAAGAACTTGAGAAAAAAAGCCTTGGAGGGCAGTGTAGTACAAAGCTCTAGGGAAATATCTTGGGAAGCAGACTGCTTCCACAAATCCTCTGCAACTGGCTGACATTCTCTGGTATCAAGACAGATTTTGTCCAAGGTCAGAGAACCTTTTGTACATGCTGTTCAGCAGATGGTTGATCAACTTCCTTTATTCTGAGGTTTCCTGGGGATGATAATCCCCAACACAGTGGTAGGACATGGGATTGAAAGCACCCGAAAACAGACAATATGTTCTTCAGGCTTTTCACCATTTGAATGGCTATATGGAAGGCAGCCCAGGAAAATACTGAAGTTCTTCCGGGAATATGATCAGACAGTCGATTTGTACTTTTGTCTTTGGTATTAAATGCAGCATCCAAATCTAATGCTTATTCAATGTCTTGGATTAATGAAACATTAGAAGGCTCCAGAAAGGCATGATATTATATAACCACACCTGATGTAACACAGGCAAACAGCATGAGTCCCAGAATTCAGAGTGCCTCACTGCATGTTCTGGGCCTTGACAGGCTACACAGATGTTTATGCTACACAGATCCCAACAATATTTTAGACACTGCTCTGATTTCCAGGCAGGTGATACACCTTGGTGATCTCTACCAACCACTTCATGGGCAGAGCTATTGCAGAATGTGCAAACTGCCTAGGAGTCTCTATGTCAACTTGGCTATATGTCAAGTCAGGCACAAATAGACAAAACACACGAGGAAACCTGAAGAATTAAACTGCCTTTCACCAAGAATAAAGATAAGCCCTCTTTTAGGTAAGGTAAGATTTTCACTGGAATCTCCTGCTCTACCAAGCAGAGGAAGTTTTGGGGATAGTTTCAATGATCACAAAAACATTAGCTGACTTGCTAGGAATAGGAAAGTAGAGTACACTACAGCGTAGACAAGACCTGTATAGAAACACTTGGCAAGATACAAACCCAAATATATCCTAGATTTTACTCTGTAGATGGGTGTTTCTGAATGGTGTTACTATTTCTGTGGGATTTTGGTTGCTAGTCAGTGGCTGACATAATTAGTTACTACTTTACTATGTGTATGTGATGCAGTCAATATAAACTCACTGATAAAAAAAACGCAACCTTGTACGTAACTTTTTCAAGAGATACATGTAATTTCTTTGCTATAGGTAAAAGTTACTTAATTTCTTGTATTTTTCTTAACATTCTAATGCTTTTTAATTTATTAGTTGAAATTGCTGAATAGTCTGTGGAGTTCAGTGCTACACTGAACTTATTCCTTTATCCATCGCTTCTTTCCTGTCATTACACAACGAATTTTGCACACACTCTGAGTCTGGTTCGTCTACTTAATGTGTGGCAACTTCTGGAATTTCCAGATGTGCTCAGGGCCACTCATCATGTAATGCATAATGGTATGGGAAAAAAGCAGAGCTTGGAAAAAGATATTTTGAAATCAAGTATAGTCACCACATTTGTGGCTATAGATTCATATTAACAGCAGCTCTATCATGAGGCACAAGAATCCTTCATTAGCTCTTCTCTCTCTTTATTATTATGTTTGGAATGGAGAGTTAAAAATTAAAAACAGAAACTCACTACTAAATCTCTTAAGTCCAACAGTCACTAAGCTATTTCACTGCAAGAGAAAAGTATCCCAAATATTTGCTAAAAAAGCACTACTAGCACAACATCATATTAATTCCAACTATTCTAACAAGAAGAGTTTTTGTCTGAAGTAGGCTGAATTTGCATAAGAAATAAATTTTACAGGAAACAATCACAAATTCCTCTAGCTTTTTTACATCCATTTTTTTAATATTAATATTTCTTTATTACAGTAGTTCTGTTAAATCCTCTCCATGCTCTATTCAATTATATTCTCTTTATATTTTGATAACTTTTAATAGCCTTGCATAAAAACAAGAAAAAAAAAATCATACAGAAGGAATAAAGAGAACCAGGATCAGGAAAAAAAGCAAGTAAAGACCTAACTAGAATGGTATTGATATTAACTGCTAAATGAACATGAATTATACAAGGTGAATGCATGATACAGTACAAAACCCCACCAGCAATCAGCTCACTATTTCAAATGAAGGTGGTGTCATTTTGGCAAAGTTTGTTAAGTGTTAAATAAATATTTATGAAAGTGACATGATTCCTGGAAATAAGTGACAGAAACACTGAGCTGTTACTGAACATAGGATTCTAGTAGTGCTTTAATACCAGAAGGTATAGTGTCCCAGCTGGCACCACATCTCCGGATATTGTTACAGTTCTGTTTTCAAAACTATTCAAAACCCCCATCACTGCTCACTGAAGCCCAGTAAGATTGACAGCTGCAGGAACTGTTCTGTTTTGTCAGTTTTAGGCAACAATTTAGTATTGTCTCAAAATAAAGAAAATAAGTGTGAAATTAGCACAAGGATAAGATATGGTCAAAAGACTGAAGGCCTGTTAATTGTAATTCAGCTTGGTTAGTGCAATAATCATCCTGCTGTTGGGGTCTAACATCTAAGCTATACCTAGTATTGGCTAGGATGGGTAACTGGAGAAAACATACCTTGCATTTTTTATAATGATTGGAGATTTAGTATGACATTGAGATATCCGTGAATTTTTCTCACTGTAGTTCTAAAAACCTGAACAGAGAAGACATGCTCCAAATTAATTTGTAGCTGCTTGGAAAAGCAGAGTCATATCTGGCATGATATGTTATCTAGAGTAAGGAAAAGCATTGAAAACAGGGAAATGCAGTCCTAGTAAAAATAAACCCAATTTCAAGTAACTAAGACAACTGATGGGAAAAAAAATCCCCTATTAAAAACTAGGAAAAAATAAAGCAAGCAACACTACAGTAAATTGAACAGAGAAAAAAAGTAATTTCTGCTCAGACTGACTTTGATCCATTTTCAGGTACCACATATAACCCTGAGGAATTCAGCATGTTTGTTTAATCAAATGAAAGTGTAGAAGAACTTCACTTAACACTGAATTTTCACTTAATCGTGAATTTTTTGTTACTAATAGTGATCTTGTGTGTGTTTTTCTCATAACAAAAGCGAAGAACAGAAAAGTATGGAATGTTACATTTTTTTAGGAAGTAACTTTTATGTTTTGCCCTCTTTAAAGTTCTTAATCTTTCAGAATAACATAATTCTCATCTCCAACTAATTTAGAGTCAAGATTTGGGAAAACTGCCCAGACATGATCAACATGTAGATATAAATACACATATATATGCGCCAAAGACTCTGTAACTCCTTAAAAGGAACTATTTAAAAGGAGTAGAATGAAAGCACAGCTTTTGCCCACATTATTACCTGTATAATACATTTTTTTGTCTGACTAAGTAGGATTTGAACTCCATCTACACTATCTAGAATAAAAAAACAAAACAAAACAAAAACAACCCACCCACAGGAAAAGAAATTAGATGGAAAGATATTAGGAAGGACATTTTTCCCTCCTAATTTTGAGAGGACTAAGCACTGCCAGTTCATGGACATTTCTGTCACTTCTGTTACATAACTCAAACCAGAATAAAACCAAATACCTGGAAGAAATACTGGGGAGCACATACTGCTTGTAAGATGGAGCAAACTAGAATGCAGGGTTAGCTGTGGCCTTTCACTCCTATGAAAACACAACAAACTGAGAGGTTTTGAGTTGTTCCAGGGATCAGGGGATCCTTAGAACCACACCTGAAGGAGGAAATCAGTGCTTGGGAACTGAAACCATTAAGATCTTTCTTGTTTGTTTAACAATCTCCAATCTTGAAACAGACTATGCTGCAGATGTTCCTCAGATGTGAAGCCCTGAAAGCCAGGGCTCCATAGCAGCAAGCTGAATGATTTAGAAAGGAAGCAGACAAGTCTCTGTAACAAGGTACTTCATGGTATCAGAAACCCTTTAAAATATATATATTCTTCGCCAATTATTCATTTGAACAAATCACTGTTTTCAAGTGAAAACCTGTTTAATAGAAAATTTATTACTATTCCTTTTAATCACCTTTTTTATAAGTCCCTCATTCACAAATGAGGAAGCAATTTATTTCTTACATAATTTATTCCACTGGGCTATTCAAAGTAAGATCTAGCAAATCCAACTAAAACAGTAAAGCAATAAAAACCTAGTCAGATGAAAGGAAAGGAATGGGAATCTCACATTAGATGTCCTCCTCCAATGTTATGAAACCAAAAGTAATCAACTTTTTAGACTCTATTAATCTTTAATAAGTCATCTTTAACAGGCATATTAAGAGCTGTGACATCTATTGACTTGAAAGAAATTATGGAAGGAATAAACCTCTAGCATTTATGCTCTATTTTAAGAACATATGCAAATTTTCTCTGTTCTAAATCTTTTTTCAAAGTACGAAGTCTCATCCTTAAACTTCGTGCTGCCAGATAGACAAAATATTCTATGTGGATAGCATTCTAATAACATAACATAACATTAATTTCGGAAAACAAGCAGCATGCAATTACTATAAAACCAGCTCTTATTTCTGGAAAGGTTATGCATGATCTGATGGCCTACAGATGTGCACTGAAAACTGCCTTTGGCCTCCTTCCTAGAGGACCAGATGGTCTCACATCATGAGGTTCCTCTCATGTATGAGTATTGCAGTCTATATGCTTAGTCACTAGAGCTATAAATAGTCTTCCTACTATTTTTTTTTTAATTATTATGGTATTTATTTTTTATACCAACAGCAACCATCAGACAGGAAAATCTCTCTCAAGGGAATTGCAACAGCTTGAACACATGGCTGATTAAGATTGTATTTGTTAAAATTTACAAAAATTTAAGTATATAAGGTAGTTTCCTAAAATAAATAAATAAAAATAGTTGGAACAGCTGTCCTGAGCTCCCACAAAGTTTAGCTTTTAGTAGTTGATGTGGGAGCAGAAGGTAGGAAGGAGCTGGTAATAATCAGTAGTCAAAGTTTCAGCCCTTTGTGTAGTCTGTTGTCTTCTGTGACTTGCCACATATATTCTTTATTGCAAAAGTCTGTTAGCAATGATTACTTAGTTCTGCAGAAAGCACCCTGGTAGTGATGTCAGCTTCCCAAGGTTTCTGCTGGAAATGGTCCTTAGAACAGCAGAAGAGAGTCTCTTCTAACCCTGTGCTTACTTCATTATTCTCCGTGTGTCACTGATATTGTGCTTCTGTTATATTGTGTTTTACCAGAAAGCCATAAATAGATACAAAATACTATCAACTGGCCTGGTCTAAAACTCATTGAGGAAATAATTGGAAAAAGACTAATGTTAACCTCAGAGGATTTCAATCCTAAAAGACTCTCTTCACTCTGAAGTGCATGACTCCTTCCTCTCTTTTCTGAAGAATGGTGAATTTGAAAGGGTCCCAAACCTAAATTCCAGTCCTAAATTCTCCACATATTTTGAGAAGGTACTCATTGAAGTCTGAATTGTGTAGCTGACCTCACACTAATGACTGAATCAAGCTCTCAGTTACAAGCACCTTAAAGGCATAGGTTGTACCTTTTTTAAAAATTCAACTATTTGATTCACATGTATGTAATTGCCTCTCTCCCCATGCACCATGGAAGAGGGGGCAGAGCTCATCTGTAAACAATAAAGTTTAACCAATGGTTTGCCTACAATTAAAAGCAGAAAATCCAACTCAGTCATGTTGCAGTTTTGGTTGCCTAATACAAAAGTTTTCATTATAGAACTAAACTTTTGGGGGTTTCAATTTGTTTAAATGGAAACCTCAGTTTTAGAAAAATTCAGACATCTCTTCTTTCCTTATTTTTTAAATAAGAAGAAATACTTTCCTGAGCAGGTAACATAACAATATCCAAATACATTTTGCTTATGTTTAAACATCAGTTTGAATTTTCTCATTGGATATATTTTGCTACACATGAAATAACATATGATACATCAGTTACATGATCTTCACAGTGACAGAGACGTAATTCAGTTTTCAGAAGATAGTTTCTCTGAAATCCATTTTAGTTTCACATGCATTTCAACAAGTTACTCCTCTCCTGAGGCATTGCAGACTTGACTCACATACTATGATGATCAGCAGAAAGCACTCCATGTACTCACAGATGTTTTCTGTGACACATGTTGGAACTAGTATGAAATGCCTTATAAGGTATTGCCCTGGTTTGGCCTTCAGCATATTATTCTGAGATTTGTTTGCATGACTTGTAAGAAATAAAAAGTAAAGTAATCCAAAAACCTGCAGATGTACAATGAGAAAAAGCCTTGCAGGGATTAAGTGATGTAAGGCTTTAAACAGGTATACTAAACAATAATAGCTAGCAGTAAGTCTCCAGTGACATGGATTAGTCTGCTTCATTATGAGAGATTCTTGAGTTTTTCTTTACCTTTTCAACTAATTAAAATAATAGAGATTTTGAGAATAAGCAGAGTGAGAACTCAGTCACAGCTTCCTAAGAAGAATAAAGCTTCATTCCATTTCCCTCTTCATATTCTAGTCAAAGAGTAAAACTGCATGATATGAGTAAAAACGGCCTTCAACCTGGGGGAACAACCCCTATGCAAAGAAGCATACATAGCTTATAGATCTTATCTGTGTGTATTAGTAACTATGAATACAATACAGAAGTTAAAATAACTACTTTCACAGAGCCTGTACCTGCTAACGTACTCTAACCAATCGTATTGCTTTAGGATACTTTTGTTATACTCCTATATATAATTGCAGAGAGCTGAATAGATGAAACAGTGTGGAAAAAGGAGATACTATTCCCATAGCAATATATAGGAAATGAGAGGCAAGAAGATGGTGGCCTCAGTTTTTGGAGCATAGAAGTATGTCAGAGTCCACAAATTCCCTTCAATGCTTAATCACTTTTTGCATTTTATACTCTGAATATTCTTGCCCTTTTGCTGATTAGGGCTGTTCATTGAATTCCTGTTCGTCTAGTCTCTGTGTTCTAAGATTATTCCCTCTGCCTTCCAATGCCTCCTCCCTATTCTATTTAGTGATGATTCTTCTCCCTTACTGTCTCCTCTTTTTGATAGATTCCCCTCCTAGTAGAATTTCATCCCTGCTCCTAAGCATTCATGAGCTGCCTCACTGTTCCCTCTCCCATATGCTTTATTTCTCCTCTCTGCCCAAGCTCTCTCTCTAGTTTGCCGGTCCAGACAGTAAGTGCTTCTGGGAAGATACTATTTTATTTCCAGTTTGTTTTTTAGCTACAAAACAATAAGATCCCTATATTAACTATTCTACAAATCCAAATGCTTACAGTTATTGAAGAGCTGAAATACAGCTATTGAGTTTAATAGGCACAGGCATGACAGTCTGATTTCTCCCAGTTGTTTTTTTAACCTGCTCAATTTCTCTCTTAATAGGAATGCTTTGTTCACAAAGCAGCTTCTAGAATGACATAATTATAGTGGAACTAGGTCTAAGTACTGGAAAAGCTTGTGCTTTAAATACTTTCAGATTTAATGCTGCAGTCCAAATACCTTGTGCCTATTTTTCAGTTACTCACAACACTACTAGTTAAGAACATGCCTAGCCAACTTCCATCAAAGTATTTGTTCAATGGGAAATGTTTATCACATTTTATACTATTTATTTAAGGAAAAAAATCCAATAAATTTTTCTACCCTAGCTCTGCTGTCAGCAGAACTTGCTACAGTTCCTGTAATGCTCACTGACATTCTTCAGGGATACTGGCAGCCAGACAATGGGAAAAATAAAATGTCTGTGAACCACATGGTTTTCAGGATCAGTTTTTAATGTAGTTGCACAAGACTATCATTTACAGAGAAAAAGATGTTAAATCTCTACACATTAGTAGACACACTCACTAGTAAGTGAGACAATCCCTGACTGGGAATTTGAAAAGCAGGAAATTAGCCTTCGTGTAACAGCACTTTAATGGAAGAAAAAAAAAAAAAAAATCTATGACTTTTAACAATTCTGTATTTTGCCTTTGTCAGCACTGCTTTTACAGTGCCATACTACTTCCTGTCCTTTACTATTGGCTTTAAAGCATTTCAATCCTGAAGTTTTAAACACTAAACAAGAAATGAAAACTATATCTTCATCAATTACTCAATTTCTTTGAGGAAACAAGATAATAAGATGATTGTTACTACAGCATCTGAGAGTGAAAGTCACTGAGGACAAGGATGCAAATGAGCCCAAAGGACCCAGTGAGGTCAGTCTTAACACCTCTTGACTTAATTTATTTCTTTGCTTGTGATCCAGACAAACTAAAAGCCCCTACAACAGTTCCACTTTTGATCAGTAACTTCACACCAGCAGAACTGAACATTATGGAAGAGGCATATAACTTCAGAGTAATAGTTTGGCTTCTTACATTAGAGGATCCAACCGTGCATTCATCTTGTTTCAGACATGCTTTTCTTCTCAACTGCTCACTCATTTCCTTGGGTGCAGTGAAATACCTAGGTTGCCCAATAGGTTCCTCTGATACAATGTTATTTTATGGAAGTTTGTATAAGAAAAGTCAGTGGCTTCTAACCTTTCAGGCTGACTGATTTCCAGTCCTTCTTTATAGACAGATGTGTTAGTCATTGCTTCCCACTGTTCTGCTCAGGGGTGTTGCCTAGCAAGTTTATAGTAACGCCAGACTCTGGAAGTCTACTGTATACACCCCAAAACCCTCTCTCACACAGGAACATCTACTGACCATGCTCATGAACTTCATCCACTGCCAAAAAGCTACCAGTGCTTCCAGGGCAGTAAAACCTGAGCACTGCAAGTTCACCTTTCAAGAAACCTTTTGGTTCACCTTCAGGAAACCACATGTGTAACCTCCAGTAGAACTATTTTCTTTAAGTTTCTCAGAAACCACATGGTCCAAAGACATTTCATTTTTTTCCAGTTGTCTATTTCTTATTTCTTAAGCATGATGCTCAGTGTCCCTGAAGACCATCAGTGTACATTGTAAGTTGTATGTATTCTCTAAAAGAGGCATATTGTACCTACTGTTAAACAAGTCTTGTTGCTAGATAAAGAAAGGCTGCCTGTTTGCCTGGGAAAGATGAGCACTTCATCCCAAAAGCAATTGAACGTGCTCAGACTGGAAAACTCCCAGGGTACAGCCTGAGGCAGCTAGGAGGGAGACAGCAAGTGAGAAACAGCATAGACTGGGAGACTCCTGTGAGGAAACTGGGATTCACCTGCTGCAGGGAGCAGCTCTAGTGTCAGTATGACAGGTGACGGATAGAAGGCTTTGACTGCAATAACAAGTGAAGTAGGAGAGGATCTGTACAGTTGGTCCTGCAGACCAAATATCTAGAGTGTGATTCGGTAGTTTTACCGCAGACAAGTTCTATTCTAGCCTAGTCTGAGTGACCAGAAAGCACAACAGTAGTTGGAAGACATGGAGTATCCAGGGGCAAATCTTGCACTTTAGTTCTATCTGAAAGAAGTCCAGTTTGTGTGCTCTGAGATTGCTAGACAATATGAACCATATCATAACAAATGGGAACACTGGAGATACACTTCAAAAGCACATTCTTGATAAAAATAAAAAAATGATAAAGTAGAAACACCCAAAGGTTTTCCTAAGATTTCAGAGAGAACTGTTAGGAAATAATTTGAAAAGACAAAGTCACCAGAAAAGGTGAGATATCACTCCTGCAATGAGACAGTAAGCAATAGCTTTGTTTACAAGTCTTCTTTTCAGTCTCCTGTGCCCAGCAGAGCAGTGTTTTCTTTTATTACAGAATTACATTTTCCTGGTTTATTATTTGTATATTCTAACAACATACAATTCTAATGATATACAACCCATCTTTAAGGAAAAGGCATATCTGGGAGGGAAGGGCTCCAGCTCATCCTCACATCTCTGGCTGGCACAGCTCAACATTGTGTCTTGCTATTTCTGTAACCATGAGGATGTGCCATGGTTTACTGAAAAACTAACACCACAGTCTGTAACAGTCAAAGTAAAAGGATTTATCAGTCACCTGGAGAATAGTCACCTTGTCCTTCCCTTAATAAACCCCTCAGTAATTCTGAGCTGATGTAACTATATTCAAGATCTATTCCACTGCATTACTAAGCTCACAAACATGAATAAAGTTTTTTTCAGTATTAATAATAAATTCCTGACCTTTTTTTGTACAGTTAGCCTCTCACCATTCATTCTGTGATGTGATGATATAAGGAGGAAGTGAGAAATGGAAATTCTGGCACAGAAAGACAAGTTCAGAGGGAATGAGAGGGAAGTGTTTTTACTTCCTGATCATTGAAGAGACGTATTACAAGAAAGCAGTGTCAAAAATCTTCTCTGTGGATCCATATTTGAGGTTAGGAAAGTTTTTGGCTTATGTTCCTTTTAACAGTACAAGATGTGAATGAATTTCTTTAATTAGAAGAATGCAACTGCATTTTATAAAAATTTTGAAATTAAGATGTATTTATCTGATTCCATTTTTACTGTGACACAACTTTGGCTGTTTCACTATGACTTTCTTTTAGATCTTAACCACTTCTGAAGAAAAGAGAAGCAATCTGTATGGCAGTTTAAAACTTTCGTCATCAGTAATAGATACAGCTAGAAACCCATACATAAACATCAAATTATTAATTTTGTTTAAGATCTGAGAGGTGGTGATATGTTCCAGTTCTACAAAATCAGTCCTGCCTGTGGCTATAGACATATTAGTTCACTCTTCAATTTTAAAACCCTTTAAATCCCCATATATATATATATAAAAAAAAAATTTGCTTACAAGTGGAGTGCTAACACCCAAATTTTGGTCTCCTGTTAACACTGTGTCAGCATTTGAGACTTGTTTCCCTTGCACAGCCAGTTGGATCACAAGAATACAAAAGGTGGGTTCTGAGGAGACAAGGTTCTTAATCACCTTTTATTTGCACAAACCAGTCTTAGATATCCTGTTTAGGTATCAGATGCCTCCTCCAGCTCTGCCAGATTCTATGAATGACCCAAACTCCTAACTCTACAGTAGTTTTCCCAAGCAATGCTGCAGTTCACCTGCATATTTCTAGATAGACAATCATAACAAGTTTAAACTTTTTGTGGGTCTATTCAAAGCAGAGCTCAAAACCTCTCTCACAAGGTCTCTGATAATGAACAGCAGCTTGTCATTAATGTGGACAAAGTGACATGGGAGTATACTGAGAGACATTAAAATTTGAAGCTAACTGTTCTTATAAACTTTGCAGAACCTGGTACCTGTACACTACAAGATGTCACCTGCCATTTCTTAAGAATGCAATATAGCAAGTATATGGCTATACCATGGTAAGGTATTTTAAATAAAAATAGATTTCTTAGGCACTTAAATAATTCAGGTAATATAACAGTCAGATATTTTTGCATCTTTTGCAATTTCCTTTTGGCAAAGACTGTGTTGATGGGCTGGGCTTACATTAGGTTAGCATATGAGCTAGCCACCAAAAAATGAATTTCAAGCAATCAAGACTCCTGTGGTTTAACTGCATGGTAAACTGTATATTTTGGCATAAATTTAACATGTATAGAAATAGAATGGTGTCTTGATAGTTGTATGGCACACTATATAAGATTCAGCAAAACAACACAAAAATATTGAGAGGATACCTAAATAAATACATAATATAAAGTTCTTCAGTTTTCACAGAGGATGAAAATACCTATTTCCCATTAAATTAATGAATATGGATTTTCCATATCCCACATATAGCTTTGACCTTTAAATATTTTTAAGGGTCCCTATAGGGATGGCATGTGAGATCCCCTGCTCATTTGTTTCTGCAATATACTTGCTTAATTTCCTTGATACATATGCTCTAGAGATTCTCAAAAGCAGAGTTACACAAAGAATTAATTTGAATGAAACCTGACCATGCCAAGAAGAATGGCATTTATTATGTCAATACATTAGTCATCAGTATAGGAACCTGATACAGCAAACAACTTCAAATGCAACTGGATTGTATAATCCCTTGAAAAATAAACTGGCATGAGCTCATCTGTATGGGTAAAGTAAACCCATTAGAGGTCAAGGAGTGTTTAACAGAGGCAGTTATGCAAAAGGAACAAACTGTACCCACCAATGAGTAGGCACAGAAGCACAAAGTGTCTGGAACATTTTCTAAAGCATAGGGGAAAAATGAGCAGAGGGAAGGTGGCAAAGCATAACCAGACCTTAATGTCTCTTTGGGTTGGAGAAAGGAGAGATTCCTAATAACTTGTCCTTTCTCTTTGGTTGATGAAATGCAGACTGTTCAAGATTGAACAAATTACTGCCATTTAGAGAAGAGTGACAGTAAACTAGGAGGAAAAAAAAAGTGATTAATAAAGCCTAGACCAACACCATGTTTTTCCACAGTAGACAGCTAGGATGCTGTAGAGCGTTACAACTCTATTTCACTAACTTGATGAGTCTTATTAGCCTAGGACTAAACCTTTCAACTTAGTCTTGCTGAGTAAAATAGACTACTATGAAATTACATTTCCAGGATTTCAGTATTTATCACGCTTTCAACAGCACAAGTTGTTTTTACAATCTGCCCTTCTACAATACTTTGACGGATTTGCACGTCGTGAAGCCTTGTTATTTGTATATAGCACCTTTGCCCAAATGACACAGGTTTCATTAGATGCATAGATAAGATGCAAAGATGCACAGCCAGAAATTTTTTCTTTCATCCAAGATTAATTTAAGAGGTGTCACTAAAGCTAGGCTAAAGAGTTGGGCAGAATTTCATCCATTTACTCATTATTAGTCTGCAGAGGAAACAGCCCAGACCAGTCCTAGATGTTTCAAACTTGCAGCTTAAAGTAGTATCTGAGCAATAGTGTCTGCCTCAAAGACGTTTTGTCTTTGTGAATAATCTCAAGTGTTATAAACCCTATCATAATATTTACATATAATGGTTATGCTTTGCTGTGACTGTAGAAAATTTGCATCTTATTAGTGATCTTAAGGTTGTCTAACTTAAGTTTCCAAGCGCTAGCTGACATTACAAATGCCTCTGTAGACCTAAGAGAACCACCTCTTCTGCAGGCAGTTTCTTTTAGGCTAGCAGGAATTGTTTCTTGGTCTTTACATCAACAAGTAAACAGGTTGAATTAATTTATTTTTGAACTAAGGAAGGCATGTTTTTCTATTCTAAAATTATTCTGTTACTACACTAAAGAAACAGTTAAACTCTCCATTTATTGCATATTGTTTCTAAAAGTTACACTGGATAATCTCTAAAAACAAATAGGATAGTTGAGTAATTAGAGACAGTGAAACAATTGGAAGAGATCATAATTTTTCTCATTCTAGGAGTCAAATCAGTTGGTGTGTCTAGCCAGGAAAGACTGACGGTATTACAAAATATATTGTTTTCTTCTTTTTCCTTTTGCTCTTCAGCTCGAATGACTACAATTATTTTTCTTGTAATCACTAGCATTAATTGTGGCTCTCATGCAGTACCACAACACTTTAAGTGTAAGCTGGTGCTGCCATGGTCTGATCTATAGTGAGTCAACTCTGGGAGCTAAGCTAGTAGAAAAACTATTATTTTGCATGATCAGTTTTTTGGCAGTTTAGCTATCAAAACTGTTCCTCTCAAGGATTAGGCAAATGCCTACACCAGAACACGCGAGGAAGTGGGGCTGTGGTAGAACTAAATTACATTGGCTGAAGTCATCCTGGAGCTGCACCTTCAGTGTAGGATTAGTATTGAGCTGGTTCTAATGTCTGCAAATAAAAGCATCTCTTGTGTCTATTTACTCTGTGCAACAAGAATGCCTTTGCAGCTTACAATGATTTATGCTCAAACTTCTAGTTTCTTTCCAGCCAGACATAAAGCCAACAAGCAGCTGGAGATATGCGAGCTACTCTAACCTAGGTTCTTGATGTACTCATAGCAGTGACATGATAAAACTAAAAAAAGTAGAGTATTAGGAAAATTCAAAACTTCAGAAGAAACCTAGGCCAAAATTACTTTTATGGCCTCAAGGATGAAGGGTAACATTCAACTTTGCTGACACTGCAAAGAAGATTCCAAGAATGAATCGGTGAGAGACTAGTCAAGTTTGAACAGTCTTGGTGCAGTAAATGGGGTCTTTGGGGCATCATAGAAGTTGTCAGGGGAGTCAAACAGGTTATCAGAAAGGCTGGAGGTAGAGGTATTGCCCTATACTCACAATAAACTGTGTAACTCTGGTGGAGATGATTGTGGTCTTGTGAGTGAATAGGAGCTCTGGGATTCCCACCTCTACCCTTGTCTTCCAATATCTTTCTCCTTCTCTCCAGACCACAGCAGATGACTCTCCCCCAGCCCAGCCCCTTACCAGGATGCCTCCCCTTTTCTCTCCATCTCATCTCCCCTCCTATAGCACTCCACCTATTGATACAGCATGTCTGGCCCAGCTCTGCTGCATGTTTCCTCCTCTGGCTCCTGTCACCACTAACAACATGCAAGACATGAGAGGAAACCAAGACGTCTTCCAGCAGTGCTAAAGCTTGTGATTAGATTCAAAATGGCTATTTAACACTTGCTCAGGCAGGTCTATGCAATGTGCAGTGCAACCTATTCAGAGAGGGGTCACAGAGCATTAGTGGGAGAACAGGAGATACAGCACAGGTGTCCAGGGTCCCACTTGAGCGTGCTTCCTAAAAACCCCTCATGAGGCTCTCCTGCATGCTTTCAAAGGCCTGTGCCTCATGTCAACAGCTGCTTAGCCCTGTGAAAAGTCCCAGGGACAGAAAACAGAGTAGTGACAGTTAGTTTTGGTGCTGTTTGTTTACAGTATTCTGTTCTAGTTTGGAAAAGCTGTGGGTACCTGAGCCAGGGGAATTCTTGTAGCCCAAAAGAGCCTTTCCAAGCTTACACAGAGATGATAGCCTCAACATGAATCACAGGAAGATAGGGGGACAACAAAATCAGGCTTGGCTGGTGTTGGCTTTTTACCAACCCAGTTTGGGTTTCTGCCCAAACTATCCACTAAAGAAAATACCATAGAAACTTTCTGCACAGCGTTTGTGTATCATGTCAGTCTGGGCTTCCATCCAGAGTATCCACTAAACAAAATACTGGCTGCACACCATTTGTATATCATATATGCCTTACTCTGAAATATTTATGGAATAGATCTTCCATGTAGTGGAAGGCTAAAAGTTCTTAACACAATTAGTTTTCAACTGCTCCATTTAATATCCACTTGTTCACTTGCAGGTAAATAGACTTACTTCTTTTACTAAAATGCTTAATGCTTTTAGTATTTTTCCTTATATTCTTACCTTATATTAGCACCACTAATTACAAGTGTTTGAAACAGCTGACTCTGGAAAAGGCTAAAGAGAAAGAATAGCCAAAAAGTGAATGGTTTAACAACAAGAACCTCAAAGGACTGTACAACTACAGAGATATTTTAAAATTTTAGAGCCATTCGAAATTTCACATATTGGATTCAATTTTCAGCTCATGTAAATTGTATAACTTCTGAAGATAATGGAATTAACATTAATTTAGTTCATCTGAGGGTCAAGATTATAATCATATGGCAAAAGAACAATCTATGACTTCAGATTGTATGTTGTTTTTTGAATCTGGTGATGTTCTGAAACTCTGAGACTTTCCCCAATTTCAAGGTTTTTTTTTCCTGTATTGCTTTTATATGACAGAATACTGATAGTAGAAGAATGATATTTAAATGAAAACATTTTTACACATTTCTGAGGAAATTGTGCAAATTTCCCCATTTAGAAAGCCACGCATCAGACTGACAGTTCTGTTCAGACATTTGACTCCACTGACCTGGCCATCTCTGTGACACCATTTTCTGGAATGACCATTCCAGGGAAGTAAGTTATTCTTTTCAGTTTGGTCTTCAAAAGCTAACCACAGAGGAAGCATTCTCAGTGCTCACAGGCAATATCACTATTGCCTTAGTATTTATTTATGCAGTTGCACCATTTAGTAAGAATTTATTTTTTAATTCCAAATAAAGGAATCTGAGGATTACCATATCACTTCAGCAACAGTAATATTTTCATTTGGAAAATTATGAAGTTACTGTATGTATTCGCTTACGTATTCTTAAAATCAACTTAGAATTTCTAAGACTTCTGATTTTTTTAAATAGTGGAAAATTTGATGAGAATTAGAGGCATACTAACCTCTCTGAGTGAGCCTTTCCCCTTCCAATGTCAGTAGAGAGTTTAAAAACAAAAATCTTGACATTTGCAATTTAAATATTTCAACAGCTCTCTGCCTCATTTGGTCACTAAAATAACATTATCCAATGTGAGCTGCAGGGTCACAGGTTCAGCAGCTGAGTAGTGTTTTGTGCAGTTGCTAAGTCCTCCAGTTTTGTCTTCTCAACCCTGTGCCCAGTGCTCATTAAACAGTGACTGCACGTAACCTGTTACACTTAGCCCCATTCAGTATTAGAAACACAACTTACATATGTAGTCACATCGTCCAAAGCCCCATTTCTACTTCACTTTCTACCACTATCTCCCCTTTCTTACTATATTCCAAGACTGAGGAGTCAGTGAAATTTTATGTCTTCTCTGCATCTTCTCATCATTAGGCAATGAAGCACACCAGTTACAGTACAGTCTTCCGTGCAGAACAAGTGCCATTGTAGCAGACTGCATCTTGCAGCAATAGTCTACCTACACCACTTGCAAAATAATTTCAGTAAGTACTTCTACAGTGCTTTTCATAGTAGTAACTAAAGTCAGTTGACAGCATCAGTAAAGAAATCATCTTCCGGCATGTATTCCTCACAGCCTAAATTGAAAAGACTCAAGTTAAACAAATTCCTCTGCAAAAGGGCCAAGCTCACAGTGTCATGTCATCACAAACAAAGCAAGAGCTGTTTCCCCTGCGTCCTGCAAGCTTCCTGAAACCTCTTGCAGTTGTTCCCTCTCCCTTATTTCTGAAGTGATGTAATTTCATACCGATGGCAGATTGCAAACTGCAAATTCTAAGATTGAAGAACCAATCCATTTTAGTTTCAAATGTTTTCAAGCTGTGTTCTGTCTCTTCACCAGGTAATTCCTATGGACACTCTAGGAGAAGATAAGGATAGAAATTTCTCTAACACACCTGTAACTGAGAAAGCTTCAGAAATTTATGAAGATTGGCCATGTAGTGATAGCATGCTATCTCTAACTTGAATAAGTTCCTTCTTGGCTGTAGATAGCATTCAGTTATTTCATAAAGAACATATATTTGAATTTTGACATTGAAAACCTCAGACCAAACTTCTGAATTCTTCTCACACTTTTTTTTTCTCCTTACATGTCTTACAGGTCTAGCTGAGTTTGTAGAACTGCACACAAAGAATAGAAATCATACTTCACTCCCTGGTCTGCCCTGCCTTACATTGCAATAAAGTCAATACTGCAATACAAACATGTGTATGTATTTAGATTAATTAGCATTCAACTTTAGACTAAATTATGAGTCTACTCTCTTTCATCTCACCATATAACCATTAATTTTCAGTTGGGCTGCTTTGGAGGGCCATTCAAAGCAAGACCTGTTCTACCTCCACTCAGCATTTAAAGTTAAAATTATAAAGATAAGCCAAGTGAATATCCTCTTATCCCATAATAACAATGCTAAATTTACCTCAGTTAATATTCCCCCCATTCCACTTAATTTTCAACACACATTCTTCATTTTTCATTCAAAGTAGCCACCATATTGCAATAGCTATTTAAGATAGCTAAATCAGATTGTAAGCGGTCACTGAGTTTTGTTCTTTATGTTATAGTTCCCTTATCAGAAACACTGGCTTTTGACTCCAGAGTTTAGATGATGTATGGCAAGCAAATTTAAAAAAATATATATAACTAAGTAATTAATGTATCTCTCACACTTTTTTAAGTGTTAGCAAATCTACTAGGGTAAATAGTCTCACTATGTCTACATAAAATGGTAAATTGACAATTACTGGTCATTAAGTCCTACCTTAATATTTCCTAAGATTTTAGAGCAGACAGAAAAAAATCCCACCAAACAAAAAACACCCTGAGGTTTAATTAACCCTGCACCACCAAACCCCCAAAGTCTTCTGTCATAAAATAGGGCCTTATTGGAAATGAACTATAAGATGAAAATGCCCTGAGATATTAAGGAATCACAGAATGGCAATCAGACACTATGGCTATCAGACTGTTGCCAGTCTGAGTAAGATATACATGACCCTATGTTGTATCAGAAAAGTTATATTCCACAGAGAAGTCTCAGTGGCTTTGTGCAAGTCTCCATCTGGGTTATTGGAAAAATACTGGTCACCCATGTTAATGAAAGAACTGAAGGTTCCACAAGTGCAAAAAGGAGCTTGATCAGGGGAACAGAGATCCCGTCTGACAGAAAAACACCAGAGAGCTTTGCTTGTTTAAAGAAACACATAAAGACACCCAAGCTATGATCTCTGCACATAAGCGCACAGAGGAAAAACAAGAACAGGGAAAAAAACCTGTTCAGATTAAAACCAAATTTGAGTACAAGAACAAATAAGGGCAAGGTGACTATTAGTACTTTTAGGCTGATTCTCAAAGGAATTGAGTAGCTATTAGAATAATCACACTTTAGAATAGTCCTATAGTGAGAGAGGAAAAAAAAAGTTCCTCATGAAAGATACTTGATTCAGCATTTCATGAAATATTACATGATACAGCATCCCAATAGTGTCAAAATCCCCACAGCTGTACGTTCCAACTTTTTTGACATACAACCCAGTATAACAGCATGTTCATCACTAGCTGATGGTCATAGCAAGTATACTTGCTTTTTGTCAAAGCTTTTAGGGTAAGTATACATAGGATTAAAATAAAGGGAAAATCAAGGGAAAAGTGGTATAATAACAAAATCTTATTTATTAGAATACTTCCAGTATGTGTCTTTAAAGTATTAACATCAATAAACTTTGGCAGCTGTGATCATAGTCAGACTACATTGAATAATCTTTTGACAGGAAGATACTTGAATACACAAGATAATTCACTAGCTACTGCAGACAAAGGCCACATTGTAAAATAGGAATTAACAGTAGGATTACATTAAGTCCTTTTTTTGTTACAATTAGCCTGCTTAAGTTTTGGATTGCTGCAGCAGAAGTCTATGTCAGGACAAATTATGAATACCCCTTCTGACCACCCTTTGTTGTAATTCCAATGATTCAGCAGTCATCTGATTCACTGGTTTTCTCTATCTACCACAGCAACGAGGTGAGATACTTGGATACTTTTTTTTTTTTTTTTTTTTTTTCTACATGAAATCCCTAAAAGTTATTTAAAAAAAAAAAAAAAAAAAAAAAAAAAAAACCCAAAACACCAAACCACTTATTCAATCTCCCATTAATATGAAATGCTAAGGACCACAAAATCCCCATGATTATTTGGTATCTAAGCAGGTATGTCTGCTTATATTTACATACCACTATGAAACTAGCTAAATAGTATCTACTGTGGTTAATCTGAATTACCAATACAGTAGAAGATGTATAAGAAAGCCAAAAAGAAAATAGGCTTTTAAAAACATAATATGCCCTAGTAGCACACATGACCAGCTACAGCAATTGCAATACTTCAGAGAAAAAATAACAGAATAAACCATACCACTAACTATGGTGATCACTGCCAAAACAAGTAACAAAACACATAATTCTGAAGAAAGAGAGGGAAAGAGATGGAGAGAGACCTGCACAACAAACCAACCACCAGGGAATAAAATTTAGAGTTAATCTAAATCAGTAAACTGCACCCAGACAGTTTGGGCTAGACTGTACAATTTACATAGAGGTCTGTGTTGAGGATGTGACTCAGCTGCATTTTAACAAGCAATTGTCACTACACCATCTATTATAGTCGCATAGACTTTTTGCTGCTGTGAGACTAGTCCTTATTTCTCACCCTGTCCCCCAAGATGAGGGCTGAGGCACATGGATTTGACAAACCCTAGTCTGCCTAGTATACATTACTATTAGTTCACTGGAAGGAGAAAAAAAAAAAAAAATAGTGTTCTTTAGTCCCTGTACTACACTTTGCAACACATCCTTGTGTGCCTCGTGAAACAGAACTGGTGAGAAACTCTCTACGTGCACTCACCTATACTGACCTTTAAAAGTCTGTTGAAATTTTAACTGAAGGGCAAGGTAGTATGAGCAGATGTAGCACACACAAGTGTCATTAAGCAACAAATACTGTCTTGATAATTTTCTTTATTAGTGACAAGAGCTTTTAATCTCCAGTGGAATGGAAGTATGATAATAGTACACACCCAGAAGTGTCTCACTGAGGTTATGAATCCTAATCAGCATTACATTAAGTAAATAAAATTTCTCTTATCTTACTAAGGTGGAACATTGCCTCTTGGTCTATTTGTCTTGTTAGAGCAGTTACAGCAGTGAAGTACAAGCTCATTCTTTTGTCATACTGCTTTAGTATTTTATTTCAGGTGATCAGCAATTCCTTGGGCTTCAGCTTACTTTGATCCCACTTAGGTTAACTGGTTACTTTTTACTGACTACAAATACATAACTTTTGTTTTCAATTTTATCAACATATCAAGGTTAGAACTTCAAATATCACTCAGGATGCAAGTTAGCCTACATAGCTTCAACCAATGCTGCATTTATAGGGCTTTTGATGACTTCTGATAAATGTTATTTCCTATTACGGTGAAATGTTTGAAGTTATCACTTAAGTTTGTGATGTTTTACTCAGCAAAGCAATATTTGTACTGATACAACTGATCCCTCACCTTTTAACTGTAAATTGAAGGTGGGGAGAGTGCTAGTGGACATCTAAAGGAAGAATACAGGATAGGTATTCCATACCAAGAAAAGTGAAAAGCAGTGCAGATTTTCTCTGACATTACAGCTCTAGGACAGGTTAACATGGTTTGTCATTTAGACATGTAGCATTTTTCTACATCTCATGCTTCAGCACATCCAGTGCTTCTATAAATTAGCCATCAGATATAACTCCTATTGTTTCTTAAGCAAAACACATTTCAGATTCTGCAGAGATCAGAATCCCTCCTGCCCTTTTCTAAAGCAAGCCAAAATAAGTACAGAGCAATAGTACAACTGATCAAAGAGTCCCACTGACTGACCTGGTTTGCCATGAATTCTTAAAGTTATATATCTCAAGTTTATCTGTTTGTGTTTTTCATGCCTACTGCTCTACTTCTTTGTCCTTACAGTGGGCTATTAAAAATATAACTATTGATGTAATTGTAGATTTTTAAGTTACATACAGATTAGATAAAGCAACTCACAAATCTAAGGCACCTGCAGCGCAAACTCCATTATTTCACTAGTTTCTTGTTTGCCACTCCCCCTCCCCCCCCAAAACAAACCAAAACAAAACAAAAAAAAAACCAAACCTCAAAACCACAGTTCAAAGGCCTTCAAGATCTTTCTGTGCCTGTTCACACATATGCTGAAATATCTTCACTACAATCCTTCTGCAGAAAGACACTTGCATTGTTAAACATCTTTAAATTGAAAATACCAGTTGTTATTCTGGTATGAATCAGAGAAAGTGATTTATAGAATATCAGCAAGGAGCAAAGTTAAAGGACCGAAAAAGCAAGTTTTATCCTCTGGCTACCATAAATAATAAAGAAATATCAGAAATATATGCCCCAAAAGATGCAAAACAGAATTGTAATTGTCAGTTAGACTGGATGGAAAAAAAAGGGAAAAAAATTAAAAAAAAAGAAAAAAAGAAAAAAAAAGAGTGATTTATAGATACAATAATTCTTTATTTTTGGTAGAATAGGTAAGACATTGTAACACCTAAATTAAGTAATTTTAAAGAAACATAAATTTGTGATTACTGACACAAGTGCAATTTAGAAGATTATTTGCTAGCAAGGACAAAACATTCAAATCAAGTCCTTGAACAACTTTTTACAGTTTGGGTTGTTTGTTTGGTTGGTTTTTATCCTAGTTCATCTAAATAAGAAGAGCCCTTAGGGAGTTAATTTATGTATGAAATCAAGGTATATAATTCTACAGCACAGACAAGTTTATGTGTAGTAGAACCTGAGTTTGCATCAGTAATTTTCTCTCGTACTGCTTTCCATCCTGACCAATCATACAACACACTTAGACTACTGAGGTGAGTATTCAACTGCACCAACAACTTGTTCCCTTCCAATTCACATCTTGTCTACCCCACATACCTTAGATATATAGTTGTTAATAGTTGTACTTTCATCCAAATCTATAAAAATATAACTGCAATTAATTATTTCAAAAAAACCCCAATGAATTTTCTATACATATCAACCTTAGTTTCTTTTGGCATTGAACTGATTTTTGAAAATTTTTTTATATATATTGAAACTGAAGACGGTCCTGTGAAATGCTTCCAGAAATTAATTTTTAGAATAGAACTTTAATCAACTTCTGCAAGAAATGAATGAGAAAAGAAAAATAGAAAGTATCACCAGTTTACAGAAAAATTGTTATGATAAAAATTATGTCCCCAAAGAACATAAAATTGTCATCTTAGATTCTTCCTCCCCAGATTTAAGCATTACATTATGCTACCTTTCAATATATTAAGTTAGTAAATAGAGCAGGAAAAAAAATAGAAGAGTAAGGAGTATGTTGGAAAACTGGAATGGGGAAATGGTATTTAAGTTCCTAATTAATAACAAGGTCTTCTTACAGCTTTTGTATATCAAAGCAATTCCCAATACATGATTTAAGCTCAGAAAAATCCCCTAACTACTTGTTACTCCTAGAAACTTCAAAATATAAAAACAAGTTAAAAAAAAAAATTCTAAAAACGGAATATAAATATTCAGCCATGAAGCGTGATGGAAACAATCTACAGACAGATCCCAAGTAGCTACAAAATTCCAGTTAGTAACATCCCTCAAGATCTAAGCAAATGCATAGTAAATTACTACAAACCTTCCTTCAACACAGATGAAACACGCAGGAGAAGAAAAGAATGCAAATTTCTGGCTGGGATTCAAGCCTTTATGAACTACTGCTGAACTGTGGAAGGGAACCATGCTTCTCATTCTTAAGCTATTAATTGGCAAAGTAAGTGACATTTTCTGCTGTTCCAAGTGGTCTTGATTTCTCTTACATAAAATCTCATTTGACAATTAGAGCCTCAGAGTGATACATGTCAGGTGTTTTCCCATCAGTGGCTGACAATCATCAATACGGTTTTGTAGACATACGTAGGCTTTTATAAACAAAGATGTAGAAGAAATTTTGAAAACTTACCCCACTTAAGGGGGTAAGTTAAGGGTTACTCCCTTACTTAAGGTCCTTTAACAAAAGATTTGGAGTCAAGAAGTGTATCTGGAGGAAAATAAAAGCTGTCTGAAGCAAAAGCAGACTGAAATGTTGTAGAAAATATAGAATGTGAAAGCAAAAAGAAAAAAAGAGAGAATGGTACAAGCATTATTATGTTTTCAATGTGAGTGTACAACCTTATGTGGGTTAAAGTAAGGCAGTGGAAAAATTTGGTATAATCCCTAAGCAAAGTTTGGTAAGCAGCTGCTAACTGGAGGAAGCTGTGGATTTAAAGCTGAGGCAATTTTTTTCACCAGGCTACAGAAAACAACAGACCTCATCCTTGGCTAAAGGAGCCCACATGCCTGCCTTCCCATTGATGATTGGCAGCTGACTGAGCTTGATCACCTCAGGCCTGACCTCTTTTCTGGCTTGTCTCCTTGTTTTGCCTGCATGTGGAATGCTCACTTCCAGTTTGTATTCTAAATAAATGTAAGATTGTAGATCAAGACTTCAGGAAATCACAGTCCTGAAAATGACCAAAGTCAGCAACACCTCGGTCAGATCCATCATTCCATTTGCAGACATGACGCTCCCTTAACTGCTTGTTCAGTTTGAATGCCATTCCTTAAAAAAGATTACTAGAAAATCTAAGAGACCAAACGCTCAACAGCAAGGGAAGACATTATGTTCATTTTAACAGGAGTCTTTCTTCTTACAAAGGATTGCTATAATGGAAAAAAGTGTCCCTGCTGTAGTCATATCATGCTATTAAAATTAGTTAATATTAAAAACATAGAAGAATTAATTATTTGAGTTGCATATACCCTTAAATTTCTTGCATGTTTCTCAGTTTAATGTGGGGTTTGTTTGGTTTTTTGTTTTGGTTTTTTTTGGTTGGTTGGTTTGCGGGGGGGCAAATTGCTTAGTGGAAATTCCCAGTGATTGTATTAGCTGTGTTCTCTTTTGTATATTAAGTCAGTTTGTTCTTCAAAATTAAATGTTCTAATAACGGCAGAATTAATTGGCTGAGTTTTGCAACTTGTAACACATAAAGATTTTCAAGCCCTTAAAAGTTAATGGACTCAGCCCAGTGATTTAAAAATGAAATTTATCTCAAAAACAAGAATTCTTAGTCAAAGCACTTCTGAATCGTGGCTTTTTTCCCCTGTATCCCTTGTATTGTAGGTACAGAACTATTCAGTCATGAGCTCAGCTTCCAGGTTTTGAAGGCACTCTGGTAATGACACAATTAATAGAGCATAAGTCTGGAGAAGAGTGAAAGACCAAAAGCAGGGAGATAAATACACTGAGATGAACCGTATCTCTAAAAGCATTTTCTTGGTTTGTTTTTATTAAATCACAAGTTAAGCAATGGAAGTTCTTGGTTTAATACACAGTGCTGCAAAAAGAGGAATGACTAGTTCACTCCTGTTAGTCTTCAGCTAAATAATATTGATTCCATATGTGGAATATCTCACTGTTGGGAGATATTCCTGTGAATTTATGCCTTCAAATTATATCAGTTTATTTTTGTATCTGGAAATACCCATATAAATCATGATGTAATTCATGGGGAGTTGTCCTTTTTTGTCTTTTAAAAACTGACTTTTTAAGAAAAAAGAACAAGGATGTGACTAGTAGTTGTAAACAGAGGTAAAAATAAGGAAGGAATAAAATCATGCAGTGAATAAGCAGCTGTCACAAATAGAATAAATATAATAAAATTCCAATGACTTCATGGCCTGCTTCTGTTCCTCCTCGCACAAGAGCAAAGAATAAAATAGTCCAAACTGAATTAGCTAGATTTACTTTTTTGCTAATTTACATAGGCACTAATAAAACCAGGCCCATTTCTTCTATGCCTCACAGCTTGTATAGCCATCCACACATTAAAAAAGTGGGTTATGACACTACAGAATCAAAATTGTAAATTTCATATTCAAAACATAGTAACTGACAGTTTGCATTAGCACTAGTGTTTCTGAGAGCATGTTTATTACAAGAGGGAATGGTAACAGGTATTTAACATAGACCAGTTTAAATTAGGATCCAGCATTGCATTAGGACATGACAAAGAGTGTCCTAATGTGCTGAAAAGCTACAGTCTCCAAACTTCCCTCTTTCTGATGTCATGTCCTCTGCTGCTTCAGAAATCCTGTATCTGTCTCTATCATAGACTTCTCACCTGCTGCTGCTCATAAGGATATAAGTCAAGCAACATTTCTGCTCCAAAAAAAGCACAGAAAGGAAAAGCTCAGTTGGTCTCAAATAAAGAGACTAAATGGAAAGCAAAAACATCATAGTTTTGAAACAAAAAGTAGGCACACAGTTCTGGTGCTGATTACTACTGTTGGCTAAAGTCTGAGAACAATATCGCGAGATCATTTGGTTCTTCAAATATATTAAAATGTGTGCTGCAGAATTTCAGAGTATTAATATCAGAATACTTGAAGTGGATGTTTTGCATAAAGCTCATCTATCAAGCTGAAAACGGTATTTAGCAATAGGTCATTGCTATCTATGTTAGTACTTGGGAAATGGAAAAGACCTGGCCCAAAGACCAGCTGCTACCACAAAGTAAATGCAGACTCATAGTTAAGCCCATATTAAAAGAGATCTGAAGGTTCCTTCCTTTTTACTAGTAGCAGTGCATCCTGCTACTGGTGGTGCCAAAAGTGAAAATGCACAGGTGAATGCATGTGTTTTTATAATGTGACAGGGACACACTAGACAACATGAGGCTTAGAAAGTCTGCAACACGCAGTCTGTGCTGTATGGTCATACCCTGTCATCCCACAACGGTTAACAGTGGGACCATAGCTATTTCATACCTGGAAATTATCATGCTCTAAGAATTTAACTGTGGATATAAGGAGGAAAGTTTTGTTTGCAATTTTAAAGCTGAATTGTTGTGGTATCCACTCATTTGGCTGTCAGAAGATATCATTAGCTGATGATTCCTTTGAAGTGAGGTACTGGTCTTAAGAAGAAACCAAAATCCATGTATGTATGTTTTAAGCCTGCTAATGAGGCAGATACTGTTGCTGACAGATGCAGGTCTCATACGCATGTCTAAATCTTGTATACCTTGAACCTGATTTTCTTCTCCTTTCCATCATCAAATTAATTCCATAAAGCTTAAGCTATCATATAGTCAGTGTAAGCAAGATTAGAATATGTGTCCTTTTAACAGAGTTGCACAATTTCATAAAGATTACAAATAAATGCAAATTAATTAGAAGTAGGTGATTTAAAACTCAATTCCAAGTTCCCCAGGTTCAAACTTGTTATGAACCACATACCTTCAAATTACAAATCTAGGTTGTAATTGAAAAAAATTCTAACAACCTCTCTCAGATCTGGAGAGAATTTATGCTTCTTTAGGAATGGAAGGTAACTTTTGATCTACCTTGGTAGTACACACTCTAGAATTCAGCTAGTAGGGTAGAAAGAAAATCTCTGAACTTGAAATAGGACAGAAGCAATTGACTTTTATTTTCTGTCTTTCTTCTGAAAGCATTGTTGAATGGAAATTACTAAAGGATTGGGCCATTCAGTTTCAAATCAAAAACACTTGAAAGAAGACAAAACAAATAAAGCCATTATACTTCTTGTAAATTTATTGGTAAAATTAAGTCTCTGGACAGATAAATATTTTGACTATGAAGCTGGATGTACACTGAAAATTTTTGCTAATATAGTTAGACCTATGTAACTTTCCTGGCCAAAGGTTTTTTGTATAGTTGTCTGCATATTACAGCCTTGCTCTTATAGGTCAGTTCACTTATCTGGCACAAGTAAGCTATACAGGAAAAAACAAGTTAAGAACAGATGTAATTAATATATATTCGGCATACTTTATCTTATATTAATTACCCCTGTGTCTGAAAGCAAATTATGGTAAAAAAATTAATCTGTAACCACTGTTCTGAAGGATAAATAAAGTTAACAATACAAAAATAATCTAATGTTAATTCTATCTCCATTGTACTTAATAGTATCTATTACTTTCCACTTCTGTACTGACAGAGAGAGAACTGGGAGAATTGGTGGAACAGACCTGAAAAGAGCTGGACAACCCAGCCGGGCGAAGGCAATTAAAACCACAACTAATAGGGGAATTAGTTGCTGAGCAACAACTATGGAAATGTGTGGAATACGGAATACAAGCCGTATTTGCCAACTGATGAAGGCAAAACGTAGAGCTATTACAGACACTAACTACGGTGTCAATTTAACTTAACAGCATTTTTACCTGCAACATTCCTTTTTAAGTAACAGAATTTTCTTTCAGAATTGAATTAGAGCAAGTTATGAATGTAACTTACAGGTGACAAAGAAAGGAGAGATGGCAAAAGATACTAATAAAAGCTGGTCTCCTGCCTGCCTTTCTCAAATGGGAGTCTACACTGCTGATCACTGGCAAAATAACCAAAGAGGCAGAACAAAATTTGCCTGTTTCTTTCCTGGCAGCAAGAAAATGTGTTTCCCTGTGTACTTCTTCTAGCTTCTTTCAACTTCTAATTTCTTCTATGCCATCAAGTCTAAGACCAAGAAAGTATCTGACTCCATCCTTTCTTTGAAGTAGCACATAAAAGCTTTTGTGAGTCTAGTATTTTTTGTTTGTCAGATTCCTGGTTCAAATGAATCATTGAGCAATGCATTAGTCAATTCATGGGCAAAGCAGCCATTATTTATATTCAGAAAGTGTCTGTGTTCCAGTTCCTAGTGCTGTAGTCCACCACTGTAGCCCCCTGCTACCAAAACCTTGCCATGCAAACCCAATACAGCTACCTTCTTTCTTTCCTAGAGAATGAAAGTATCATAACATTTATCACATGAATGTTTAGGAATTAGTACAAGCAATTAAAGAGGAAATTCTCACTGCATGCTTAATCCAAAAACCTCGTTACAGAATCAAAACTGTTAGTTGTGTATTTTGCACACCACTACGCATGACTTCCCAATTAAGTCAGTCAGTCTTTTCAAACAAAGTAAAAAAGAATAAACACTCACTGAACTTTGAATGAGTTTGGTTTTTGGACAAGAATCTATAAAGCATTCAGAAATATTTAAGACAGAGAAACAGAAGGGTTGGAGACAATCTTTCAGATTCTGGGGACATAGTTTTGGACTTGACACAAGATAGCAAGTCCGGATATAAGCAGAATTGTGCAGTAAGAGTTCAAAGACTGTATCAAAAGAGTTTGGAAGCTGAAATCCAGCCAATTCTGACGTCTCTTACTGGAATTCCACCTCCCCCATTGAATGACTATCTCTGCCAGGCAGTACTATGTGTTTGAAAAGGTAACACCTTGGGTTCAAATTCCTCCTGAGATTTTAAAATTCCAAGGTGATACAATCTCAGCTCAAGCCTCTGCTGGATGTCAAGAGGTGCCTATGTCAAGCATGCCTCTCAGAAAAGAGGAGAGAGGGAGGAAAGGATCCTGTGAAACATTTGGAAAATGCAGTTCAAGATTTTGTTTGCCTAGGCAGATTTTATGTTTTAACTGCAAGACTCTGAAGCTCTTAAAACTCCAACCAAGTTAATAACAAAATAAAGTAGTATTTAAGATTGGAATCAGGTGATCTAGAAATATATGCCACTTTTTTCTAAAGCATTTCAGGAAAATTTATCAGATCTGATCATGAACAAACAAAGAAAAAACAATGTAGGAAAATGGAAACACTATCAAGGACTGAAACAGCAGTTCCTCAGTCTATTTTACTCTTCTTGGGATTGCTAATTGATCAGCACACTGTCATCTGTCTGCAGTGTCTTGCAATATTGCACAATATTATATTTGATAAAGGAAAAGATCAGATTATTCACAAGGAAAGGCAAATCTTTCCATATCTATCAAAAAATAATGTGCTGCTAGTGCAGGGAGTTGTTATTGAGTGATACTCAAAGTACACCCTGACCTTTATTGGCATGAAGGCATCTATGCAGAAACTATGCAAGTTGTACAGTCAGCTTTTTTCCCTGCATATAGGACTTGCACTAGAAAATGGTAACTACCTCCAATAAGATTAACTGCTGGGCATAACATGTATGTGATTCAGCATGAGATATACTGTGCTGTATCTACCTGTCTGAATGTAAATATGCTTCTGCATTATTATCAGACACAACCTTGTTCTATTTGCTTCTCTCTTCTTATGTCCTGTCCCCAAAAGCCAAAGTGAAAAATCAGTAACAATTGCACTGAACAGCAGAGGAAGACTATACTTGCTTTGCATACTCTAAACATTAGAGTTCTTGGGTATCTGAGAAGTTAGAAGAGCAGACTTGCAAATTAAGTAGTCCTGTTTTCAATATCTCTTGTCAAACAATGCACCCTGTATCAGCTGAAGTGTTGCTATATTTTAATGAACTGGACTTCATTACATAAGTACGAAACCCAGTTTCATTTTAACTTTGTTTGTTTGTTTGTTTAGCTGTATACCTACAGGCAACACTCTAACTCTTCTAGGACATGAATCCCAGATGTAGAAAATGGTTAAGGGCTGATTCTTCATAGGGAGGACCTGGAGAATCTGGGCTTTTCCCCTTCTGCATGCTGTTATTCCACATCACAGTATTCGTTATCGATGTAGGTTAAGCTGACTGGTGCAGGTGTCTATTGAATGTCAAATAAGAGCGGTTATGTGTAAAGCTAGACTTCAGACAAGCATTACCTACACCTCAGCTGATTTCACTATTGTCTTCTATCATTCACTGGTGTCCAAGATAGACAACTGCTTACACTCCTCTGAGGTTATCACATTCTGCAGATGAAAAATAGTTTTTTCTGCACAACTTTGTCCCTAGCATCTTAATGGGAATGTTAGATGTATTTGTGCCAATATTAGAATAAGTCCTAAGACCCTGCTTTATAAACTTGGAAAAGTCTGAAAGCCTTTTGCTGAGTCTTTGGGAGTTATTAGGTGATAATTCACATCATTTGATTCTGGTACTTACCTATTTAAGAACTGACAAGTCTTTAGTTCAAATGGCCCACAGGGAAAGAAGCAAATACATATAAGCTAATGATTAGCCACAAAATTCAGGGCCTGTAGCATACGAGATAATTTTAGAATTACTCTTGCTAAGGAATCTTTATTGCAGATTTGCCATCTGTTTTAATGGTGCAATAGGTGCTATCTCATTTGTTTGTTTGCAGTTAATTGTGTCTTGTATGTTATATTCTGCTAAAAAAGACAGGGAGAAAAAAAAATGAGTGGAAGGCATAGCAAGGAGGAGTCTGCAATAAAAGCAGAAAATGGGAGACTGCTGAGAAGATCAAAGAATGAACATACAGCCAACTCTGCAAACTCAGTTTTAAAAAAAAAGCTTTTTCTAGGGACCTAAAGGGACTCTGCAAAGTTTATTGCAACCCAGGAAAGATTGTGAGGAAAAGTGCAAACCTAGAGGACAAGACTGTGTTTTGCAAGAAAGAATGAGAACTTTTATTTAACATGCTCTTTCATTTCTCTTCTGTCTTATTTTACATTATTCTATTTAAAGAGTGCATAGTTCTAATTTTTGTCTAAATGCAAGTTAGTTTTGAGTTTATAAAAGTACTAGTTCAAAGCACTGAGGAGACCAAGTTTGTAATTGGAAGCTTACAGGGGGATGGTTTTGACCATCTAGATGTCTTAGATAGCCAAGAATAATTTTCTCTTTATATGAAAGGTACTTTTCCTCCTATACTAGCAATTGTTGTATCAATCAGATATCAACCACACTGTTTAAATCAAAAGGAATGAAATTAGGAGGTAGGGGAAGAGATACATAGTCCAAGACGTTCCTGCTGGTATCAGCAGGAGTCAGTAAGACCCAATGTGGTTTAGATGATGGAGACTGATATCATGAAACAAAAACTGATCTGATGTTATTTTGAAGCTAAATATCATGGGGAAAGAACAATCATAACTGGACTCAAATCAAATCAGTTTTTCAAACGTAAAAATATAGGCTAATCCCTAGCTGTTAATAGAATAATCTGAAAGTACACATTATGTATGAGCAAAAGTATTTGAAATTTAGACTGATCAATGTTATTAATTTTTAGTTGTTCCTTGTTCTAAGGAAAACATTCAACCTAATAACATATTTCCTTTAAGTACTTTACATTCCATTCAAATACACTCACAAAACTCCAAACACAGCTAATCAGTTACATGTCAAAGTTAACAGTTTGGAATGCCAGCATTTAGACTTTAAAAGAGACCCTAACTTGACTTCTAATGCATTAAAGTACAAAATACAATGACACAGTTGTTTTAAAATCCTTGAGACTTTCAGGGTTCAACATTCAGCACTTTGCTACAAACCACACAGCTTTTCTAGCTAAATACTGGTTGCTGGAAGTTTCCCCTCACTGCTTTACTAACTCCTAAATCAACTCAAACAGGTCGGTAGAAATGCACTCTGTTAGCCCTCTGATATGGTGAAAGAATGCATTTGGCTGCTACAGGAGGATTGCTCCACACCCAGGAATGTAATGCCTTAGTTCATACCAGGTTATGCTGTAATCATCTTGTCCATAAACTGGCTGAGTTAAAATGTTTATGATGTTCAAATACAGAGAATGAGTATGTCTGTAAAGACCAGTGTATAGATATTCAAGAAAACTACTTCAGACCTTCTCCTTAGATCAGATTCAAAATGGTTTTTTCCCTTTATAGGGGACAGCTAAGAAGCTGATTAGCAACAGCAATGTCCCTTCCTTTGCATAGTTTTTTTTGGCAGGGCTAAATTTTTAAGATCTTTACAATAACTTCTATGATTTGAGTTAACAAATAACCTGAAGCAGCAGAGAACATTTAATAAGTGATATGGTCTCTGCCAGCATTTTGTCAATAATAACTGACATCAGAAAACAGCAAGTGTCAAATTCTTTCACTCACAGCATCTGGAAGGTAAAATTCACTCTTTCTTGTCACAATGATGAACTCTGAGCTCAAACCAATGGTGCTGCATTAGCCATTTAAGTTTCTTAATGTTTTCTTTGTTACTTTAAAACAAAATTTCAAGTCTGACACTGGGGGCAGAAATAGACTGATTTCAGTAAATGTTATATCTGATTTACATTATAGTGTTTTTTTAATATTTTTTTAAATAATGTCACATTACAGTGGTATTTAATTATTCAGTAAATTGTGAGCAATTATGTCAAGTTAAGTGGATAATACACATAGTATTTGGATAGTGTTCTTTCTATTGTGATTTTATTAAAGAATAAGATATTACTTTAGTTGTATTTTTCTGTATTTTCTGTATTTTCCATTATTTATTTTCAAAATCCCTGAACAAAAAACCTTCTTTAATCATATACAGTAACTAATATTTTATGTAGTACAATTCTAGCTACTGCTGGCATGCTTCATTTTCTGAGGAAAAGAGAAACACAAGGATATTAAATTCCAGTGATTATGATCATATATGTGTTCACTAAATTAATTGCAATACAAACTTAGAAAGATCAAAATAAAGACTGTACTGTGACTGATACATGACAATCATTACAAATTAGCCATTTCCCATTGTACAGAAAACTTTCAGAATTTTAAAAGTTCCCTCCAATCAAGGAGGCAATCAGTGCTGAGTCTTGTAGTAAGCTATAGTAACATACAAACTGCAGCGTGCAACACTACATAACTAATGTTCTTCAGGAAGGACAAGAATGCCATACTGTGACAGAATGGAAAGATGACTGAAAGGACACGGTAATCTAGTGGCTAAAGCTGGAGAAGCAAAGCCATATCTACCTAATGTCATTATTGGTGCACAGACTGTAATTCAAAGTACATGACAGTGAAAAAGTTCTCTATATATTCCGGTGCTAAATGGGAACTTTTGATATATTTTTAAAAGTCAAACCTATGTTTGATAAGCTCATTGATTCTTGTTGGGTGTGATACACATAAGCAGATTTGGGAATTGGAGAAATCATTTCAGAATGAAGTCTTCTGGGCTGTACAGCAGATGAGTTACACTGGTACAGCAGGCTGATTCTGTCTGATTACCAAATTCAGAATTATTCTCCTATAGCTAAGATGATCTATTTTCCAATTATCTTTAATCTATTCACCCTCAAGTCAGCAATAAAGGCAGCATCAACAAAGTAATGTAATGTCAAAGAACAGAGATGTAGGATATTAAAGAAACTCTCAAGTTAATTTTGCTGGTTAGCTTGCGTACAGAATCTTTTTTTCTTGTATCAAATGACTCCAAAAGAGAAAGCTGTATTACAAGAGTATTAAACATTATAATAGCCATGTCAAAGTACAGTTTACCTTTTCCTCTCTCACAGTTCCTAAGAATGACTTTAATGAGAACCAAAGGACTATATTTGTTTAAACTGATTTTTTTTTTATTTTACCCATCTAATTGCCTAACCTTCAAGGTATGCTCACATCAAATATTTTTAAAGAACACTGAATTTTACTGCCTTCACTGAAAAGTTATATATGCCACTTCTAATATTAAAAAGTTAGCATTTTTAACAAATGGTGAGGAAGGGAAATAATACAAATAACTGCCTAGTAAAATTAATTTATTTTGGTTACTTAATTAAAAAGTCATGAGCCAAGACTGGATTCAACATGAAAAAAGGTGCTACTGTTAATGTACATGCCTCATTGTAAACAGGTTTTATTGTCACTTAATACTTACGTTGCTTTTTTTTTTTTTTCCCCTGAGTTTGGCCAGTTCCTCACAAACTCAGGCACAGGAAAAAATCCTAAGTAAATAAGGTCTAGTAGTTGCACTAGTAGTGTCTAGCATCATGTGGGAAAAATAAATCTTATGAGAGAGATGCATAGGAACTGCAAGATCAATTTATGTAATTAAGATATTCTAGGGTAAAGGAATTCCTCTTAGAGGCTAATTCACAGTTGTGGTGGAACATCTGGAATAAAGGGAAGACAGACAGCATCATGGTGTCAAACAATAGATTCAACCTCATAACAGTTTGGTTTGGCTAGCCAAAAGCATCTAGACACAGAAGGAATCAATACATTTTAGCGTCTCTATCTCCATAGTTTCTGTTGTGCTTCAATGACATTTATTACTACTTAGAATTACTTGCCCTCTAGCAGGAAAAAGTCACTAGTAAATAAACACAGCTGTGTATAGCAGCAGTACATAAGTACCTTACCTCTGCTGACAACAAATCTGTGGCATTGCTATAGCCACTCACTTTCTGAAAAGTCAAACTAAGCAAAGAGTAGTTTAAATTTTCATTTACACAGCCTTATTTACTCCAAGGCATCCCTTAAGATAACAGAATGTACACAAATCTGTAAGTCAAATACCTTTTTAAGAAATAATGCTGCAAACCAGTATTTTGAAAAGGTTAATAAATGCATCACACATCATTCTGTGAGTAAGAAATAGGAAGGCAGCCAGTAGTGTGGAGTTAACACCAAAGTAATGTCGACAAGAATTTTCAGTGTGGGAAAGGCTCAAAGTCTCCCTTCCTGAGTGCCTCCCCTGCCTCCCAAGCAGGCATCGTTTCCACACTGGATCCCAGAGCCAGTCCAGACCCAAAAACTCCCACAAAATTTATACTTTTGCTAGTGCCTATTTTCAAAATATCTGTATGGTAAGTGAGGGGATGTGTATATGACCAATGTGGTAACAAACCAAATTTTGAAAGCAGAGTATCAGAAAACCATACCAAGATTTGCTGTAGGATTTCTAATATCAGTGAGAAATTCATATTGTACATGTGATTCCCCTGTAAGAAATCTACTTTGCTGATTTCAATCTTCATATCAATTTTGCTTATTCTTTTTTTTTCAACAGGTGAAAGGAAGTCCCATTAATGTCAGACTGGGATTTAAATATTAAACTAGTTCTATCCCAGTGCAACTTTTTTATTTTCAGTTAAGCTACATGTGATTTTATAAAATCACAAGGTAGTTTTAGAATCATAGAATAATTTATAGTAGTTTAGGTAATAAGAAAATCAGAGATGCACAAGGAATTTACCACACTAGGACTTTCACTGGTGTGGAGACTTCAGGAATAAACACAACTATTTTAGGTATAAAAGTGGATTCTTCACTCCATTACACTAGTTTAATGACATTGCTTACCACAGGGGTAAGTCAAATTACACTAATTCAGGTTTTTGTGCATCAAAAAGGGGACTTGGTAACCAATTTTAAAACATACTAATCCTCTTAATTACAAATACTGTTATACAAATTTTGTCAATATTGCCATCTTTATATAAGCTTCATTTGTAGTCTCCCTACCTTTTCTGACTTGATGTTTATTAGTGTAATCACCACCTACAATTCACATTAGAATTAGGGAACATGCAGCTATTTAGCAGCTACAAAAATAGGCTAGCAATAATCAGACTGCACTGCAGAATTGCTCAGTGACTGGAGTAACTTTTGCCCAGTGTGTATATGTAATGAACTCTCACACTAGTTCTCACATCCACCCTCCATATCTTGGTGCAGAACATTAGTACGAATGAGTTACTCAGCTTTTAAAGATTTATGAAGTATCTACATACTGAGTTTAATTTTCTATATTTTTACTTTATCTTCATTAGAGACTTTCCATAGGTAGAAATTTTTCTTTGCTTAAAAAAAAAAAAAAAGCATAATCCTGTGATTATGACAGAAGAAGAAAAATTAGTATAAAATTAAGACATTGTACATTCCTGACTTCACCATGTACTTTTGGCATATCCATAAAAGAGCTGGGTGAATACAGTTTCTTCCCTATGTATAAAATGGGTGCAATACAACCCACTGGATGTATATAATCTAAACTACTTGATGATTTTAAGGCATTTACATGCACAGGCAGAAAGTGTTGATGTAAACTTGCTCTCATTTCAAGACTTTTGAAGGGCCTTTTCCTTTTAGAAAGTTGGTCGTAATTGAAAAAGATTGAAAGAACAAAGACCTATGCCAGGTACACACAGTGTATCTTACTGAATTTCACAGCCTATTTACTAGCACTACACGGAGATATATTATACCTAACAAAACTGTTTCACTTACCAAATATATTAACTATAGTACTGCTAAAACAAAATGTTTAAAAGGCAGTGCTATTTGTGAGTCTGTGTATGCATTTATAACACAGTATTTCATGCAGCAGCTCTGCAACATAAATGCTAAGATATTTATAGAAGCAGGTACCAAGTCAGAGATTGCTCCCTAAACTTCTGTTTTGTCTAATTAAATATAATAAATTATATAAGTAAATTAATTACACAATCATATGGATCATTGAGATAAATTAAACAAAGATCTGAAAAGCCAAATGAAAGGAGAAATATCAGGAGCAATTTCATTTTGGAAAAAGCTCCCAGCAATTTCAAATCTTACTCACACAAGCAAATTTTACACTATTGGGCATGACAATATTGCTGACTTTTATGTTATCATGGAATGATGAATGTTTTATAGCACTACAAAATTTCAAAACATTAATAAACATTACAAAATTTTACTTACAATCTTGCAAAACTATCAGCGTAAGGAAACTGATCTGTTACTGATGTCACCCGAGGCATTCCACTTCAATGTCAACCATATATAAATGTAGTATGGAAAACATGATGTTGAAATTGCTTTGCTAAGCAAGAAATTATTTTGTAGCTCTCTCTAAGCTAACCAGTTAAAAGATCTGGCAGATCATACGATAAAAATAAATACATGCATCTCTTTAAAAAAAAAAAAAAGAGTTTCACAAAATTAGTTTCACTTTTCTCCTCACTTTTCCCATAATCAATGTGTGAATAGCTTCCATGTATACAAATCAAGGAATGAAAATCTGTAGAATCTGCTTGTAATCTGGCAAGCCTTCCTAATGGTGAACAACCTTGATTCCACTAAGTCCACCAGACTGAAGAAGTCACAGTGTGAAAGAGGTCATCTCCTAACCTAAAGCATGCAGCCAGGTTTGTGCTCTTGCATGTCTCCCACATATTCTAGTCACAGTAAGTGGCCTCCATCAACAGAAATGTCCTATTTATTTCAATATTTAAATAGATTAATCAAACTTGCTATAGATGCCTATACTAGGAAAATATGGATTTCACCTTAGGAATGGAATTTTTCTCTGTTGACTGTAAAATGAGCAGAGGATAACTGAATTGGTTAAAGACATGTACAGAGTCGTTGGTTACATTTTGATACTCCACTATGACAGCCAAATTCTAAATTTCTAGATAAAGTATCACAGGTCTAAGTATAATGCTTGCCTGCATGTAACAATATATATTTGAAATAGGGGGAATTTTTTCTATCTTAAATGAGCTGTTGAAACAGCACTGAAGTGGGCAGGAAATGTCACAGAATGTCACAGTTAAGTCAATAGTTGCTGAGCAGACTTCCAGCTCAAAAGGATCCATGCATGTCAGGCAGTGCAGGGTTCCTCTCCTCTCCCACACTTGTTGGTGCCTGGAGTCAGGCAGTGCTGAGCAGTCGCATTCTTCAGTCAAATCTGCACCAAGACTTGGTGAAAGAGGAGAAAGAAGAACAGATGTGGCAGCAGCAGCAGTTCCTCACCTCAGTGCTTCTCCCTTGCTCATCGCACCCTTTCCTCTGCCAACATCTAGCTACACTGTCCCCTTGGCATGCTGTCTTTAACCCCAGCTTTCAAATTTTCCCTTCAACTTCCTTCCCTCAGAACGGCTGGCTTGGTAGTTGCCCTGTTTCCCCTAACCACACAACATCCTCCAAACCCTGCTTGACTGCTAGATCCATGTACAACCTTTTGCTCAGGCTCTGCTTCCCGCCACCCTGGTAGTGGCTTCCTTCCCCTTGCCTAGTGTTAGTGAACTCTGGAATATCTAGCTGGAAATTGGAGTAAGGTAACATGGGTCAAGCTTGTTAGTCTGGACAGTGTCTGGACAGTTCCCCACCTAGTATGGGAGATCATGACAGAAGAGGTGGGAGTGAGAAGGACAGGCAGGAGAAGGGGATACTGAGATCATCTCCATAAAAACTGGAAACCACTGCTGACCCGCTTCCATCTTTTGTGACTGAACTACAAGGGAATTAATTGGACTTAGAGCCTAAACATGATTTAAAGTTTTATATAAGCACCTCTTTTCTTTAAACAAGTGAGTATTGTTTCTCTTTGTAAAGTCCTCTGGAAATCAACTGTGATCTTATAAGGGCACAATCTTGAAAATCTAGTCGCGCAAGATCTGTATTCTACAGATAGTTAAAAGCATGCGAGCGAGCTTTTTGGCTGATGTAATGCTGACATACGGTTGCATAGAGACAGCACTGAAATTTTATCAAAAACAAGGCAGGAAAATTAAACGGTGAATGGCTGGATTTTAATGAAGGTACACTGATAATTTAAAAATCCAGAGCTTAGGTGCACCTTGGAACACACTATATGAATTCTGATGCAGACTTTGGTTGACATGGATATTGTAGTTTGGTCCATATGCATTTATTCTGCATTATGAGACAGAACTGATCGCTTGCATCTAACTATGTGTCAATCATGAAAACTAAAGAAAATTAAAGGCAATTAAATATGAAACTTCCCTGTTAGTGTTCTCTTCCTACCTATATTTTCCAGGTATAAAACATTATACAAATCAGCACCAAAATAAAAAGAAGAGTCAGCTTAACACTATAAAATGCATCTATCCCCCTTGAGTACATAATAGGTTCTACTATATAGTCTGCTCCAAAAGCTTGGTTTAAATGCTTAGAAAGGCAGCACCGTGAGAAAGAGCAATATATGCACCATCGAGGCAAGGGAGTCTGTCGCAAAGGCTGCAGGCTGAGATTCAAAAAACCTTCTGTCAGAGACAGATTCTCTGCTACCTGTGAAAATGGCATACCTTTCCAAAGTAAGCTTGTAGGAAAAGGGTTAACGGGTCCCTGGTTTATGGGAAAGGTGAGATACAAATCCCTGAACACTTCAGCCATATTTGCTGTCTACTATGACAGGTGAACCTTGACAGGGTTCACATACATGTGTGCTTGGAGCGAGAGAATAAAGGATGTGAGTTAGCTGAACAGTTGCGTCAAACGTTTTGTGTGGTGAGGCAAGAACTGACACATTTAGCCCTTCAGAATTTACAGGATCTAAGTTAATTAACCCAACATCACTTCCACAGGATCAGCTGCCCTCCAGAGCAGTCATTTCTGAGCCAGGGTGGTGCTAGCACCCCTCGCCCTTGACAGCCAGCCACAGGTTTGCAGTGGTCGAAGCTGGATGTCAAGTGTTGCCCAGGTTCACCAATATTCCATCCTATGGCACGGAAGTGAGGGGCAGTACAAGTGTATGGGGGCACCGAGAAGGCGGGGAGACACAGACTGCGGGCATGTCCAGGTGTGCTTGCACATCCAGGTGGGCCTGCGCCTGAGGACACAGTGCCAGGGCTGGAGCTGCCCGGGGAACATGCCACCCCTTCCCTCAGTGCCCCCCTCCTTACAGTAATGCCGGTTTCCTCGAAGATTTCCCCCCTCCGATTGCTCAACCAGGCGATGCCTAAGCGCTTCCGCGAACCCCGCTCCCGTTCCCCGTGACCCCGTCCGCATCGGCCACCCAGCCTCCGCCGCTCCCACCGTCTTCCTCGCCGGGCTGCCCCGCAGGCGAGGCGCTCACAGTCCCCGCCTCTCCTCCCGCAGATATAAGCCAGCGCCTCCCGCTCCGTCGGCAGTTTACCGTGCTCAGCTTCGCCGGGACTCTGCTGGATCGCTCCCCCGAGGATGCTGCGCGCCGTCGCCGGAGGATGGGCTGTGATGCTGAGCACCCTGCTGTGGCGCCTGGCCGCTGCCGGTGAGTAACGGCGGGGGGGGTGCGGGNAGTTGCACGCAGCTGCTGACCTACAGTAACAAGGAGAGATCTGCGAGATTTCTTTCCCTTGTCCCCAGTTCCGAGCTTGCCGGAGGAGCAGAGGAGGTGGTGTTTAGAGAATCATCGGGATATCGCTCAGTGAAACGCTTGATTTGCAGAGGTTACAGAGGTTGTGCGGGGTTTTCCGCTCCGGCTTCCAGGCAGTTCCCCAAAGCAGCTGTGGCGTCTGCGGGGCTGTGGGCTTGCGGGTCACCACGGCCTCCCTTCCGCTTGTGTGTGGGCCCCGAGTTCATCCGGGGGTAGCCCCTCTCAGATGTAAGCCTGCAGGGCAACCACTGATTTCTGAAGACTTTATCTTCCCAAAATAAATGAATGGGGAAACTAGGAGCTAATGCCTTCTGCAGCAGATACAGACAGCGATGACTCTGAACGACACAGCGTTTCTTTGGTGCTTGGACGTTCTCATGAGTATCTTCAGGCTTTTGTGGCTTCTTCAGAGGTCTTGGATCAAAAAGGAGACAGAACTCCGAATAAGTTACCTCAGCCACCTCGGAGTTGTAAGAGGGAAAATAATTTTCTTCTCATATTTCTTGCTCCTGCCAGGACAAGTAAGACATGAGCCCAGAGGGCAGAACCAAGCCTTTTCCCCCAAAAAAGAACTTTTCCAAGTAGTAATTAACAGCAATTGCTTCATTTAACAAAACAATGACTGCAGGGAGCCAGGAATTACATATAATATGACTGATGGCAGTCTTCTCTCTGTATTTAAAGGCAATCCAGAACTACCAACAGCAGTTAATATAACTTGGTCTTCAATCAATTTTAAAACTATACTACAGTGGCAACCAAAACCATCAGGTTACTTCTATACAGTAGAAATAAATGGGTAAGTAGATAACACTAAGGTGTGTCCAGTAATGGCAATTGAAGAAAATGCAAATAGAGCATGTTTGAATATTTCTGAGACTGAATGTAACAGGAAAAGAGCCCAAACATGAGGATTTAAGACAATTGCCAACCCAGCTGTTAATACTTCTTTGTATCCAACTGTAAGAATATCTGATTCGGGCTTCTGGTTTTGCCCACTTCGGAAACCCAGGAGTTGAGCTTTAGATGAGTATTTCAGTTCTGGGGTTCAGTGCAGGCCAGCTGCACTGACGATCTGCACCAGGATACTTTAGTTAACGCTCAATCAGACATACCATGTATTAGATAGAACTTCACTCTTTTATGTCTTTTGAGGTGTCTGGACTGACTCTTTAGTCTTGGGAGGTGTCTGAAAAATATGAGTCTGCATTTTATTCTAATCGGTGAATCACAGTAAATGAATAATTTGTCTTGCTGGGTATACTAAAGATTACCTTTGTCTACCTGTGTCATCATATTTTATGTAAGCTATGAAATATTGTGGACATAAAAAGTAGCCAGCTTATGTGAAGCATCTAACACCTCTTTCAAGCACAAAAACTTCCATGAAGTTCACTAATAAATCTATGCTGTTCTTAGCTCCCTTATTAATTCATAGACCATTATTAAACATGCCCCAAAGGGAAACTGCATCATCAAGTCTCCTACATATTAATGAAAATATGGTAGTCTCTTCTGTCTCGAAAAGTGGCATAGAAATGAGAACTCTCTCATGACTAATGGATGAAATACCAGTGCAGTGGCCTAATAAGCTCTTTCATTCTTTGAGTGATTAACTTAATAGACTTAAAAGCACACACTGAGCAGAATGAATTTTATGAAATTTATGAATCTGGAGTTTCTTTCCAGCCATTTGTGCTTGCAAAAAATTGAAGTCTGGTTGCCCTAGATTCAGTACAGAATCAGGTATAGTTCTGATATGGAGGCACTTCTTTAGACAAGTTGCACTTAAAGATGAAGGGTGCTTAAATGTTTGCTTTCTCATCTATGTACATTTACAGTGTATATGTGTTTGATCACAAAGATCAAATCTCAGTCCCTTTTAAATAACTCGACTGCAGAAAAATCAAAAGTCAGAACTACTTATGGTTTCTATTCAATTCATATAAAAGACTGGATTTTTTCATGCATATATGTATCCAATAACATATTTCTATAATTAATATGGATCATCTTTGATTTACTTGATTCTACTTTGAATTGTGAAATATAGCTGTACAAGGGGTAGTGCTTTCTGAGGTTTTATTCTTCTCCATTTCAGCCTAGTACACCTGCAAGACTGTCCATTGGATGAGGGAAAGCTATACAGTTTGAGGGGAAAAAATGTTTTTTAACATATCTAAATACGTAAAAGTCTGCTTGGAAGGTGTTGACGCTTCTTTCTTACTCTATTCAGAATGACATCTNGCCCGGTCCCTCTGACTGAGAGACTGCGGACCCCGAGGAGAACGTCTCGCGCAAGGCCGTTGGGGAGGGGGCAGCGGCTGTCGCGCGCGGGACCGTTGAGGACAGCGGCTGTCGCGCGCGGGGCCGTTGGGGAGGGAGCAGCGGCTGTCGCGCGCGGGGCCGCGGCGGGAGAGCGGCACGCGGCAGCGGGCCC
>VXBL01005000.1:224100-245724 GCA_013400195.1 Aramus guarauna
TTTATGTCTTTTGAGGTGTCTGGACTGACTCTTTAGTCTTGGGAGGTGTCTGAAAAATATGAGTCTGCATTTTATTCTAATCGGTGAATCACAGTAAATGAATAATTTGTCTTGCTGGGTATACTAAAGATTACCTTTGTCTACCTGTGTCATCATATTTTATGTAAGCTATGAAATATTGTGGACATAAAAAGTAGCCAGCTTATGTGAAGCATCTAACACCTCTTTCAAGCACAAAAACTTCCATGAAGTTCACTAATAAATCTATGCTGTTCTTAGCTCCCTTATTAATTCATAGACCATTATTAAACATGCCCCAAAGGGAAACTGCATCATCAAGTCTCCTACATATTAATGAAAATATGGTAGTCTCTTCTGTCTCGAAAAGTGGCATAGAAATGAGAACTCTCTCATGACTAATGGATGAAATACCAGTGCAGTGGCCTAATAAGCTCTTTCATTCTTTGAGTGATTAACTTAATAGACTTAAAAGCACACACTGAGCAGAATGAATTTTATGAAATTTATGAATCTGGAGTTTCTTTCCAGCCATTTGTGCTTGCAAAAAATTGAAGTCTGGTTGCCCTAGATTCAGTACAGAATCAGGTATAGTTCTGATATGGAGGCACTTCTTTAGACAAGTTGCACTTAAAGATGAAGGGTGCTTAAATGTTTGCTTTCTCATCTATGTACATTTACAGTGTATATGTGTTTGATCACAAAGATCAAATCTCAGTCCCTTTTAAATAACTCGACTGCAGAAAAATCAAAAGTCAGAACTACTTATGGTTTCTATTCAATTCATATAAAAGACTGGATTTTTTCATGCATATATGTATCCAATAACATATTTCTATAATTAATATGGATCATCTTTGATTTACTTGATTCTACTTTGAATTGTGAAATATAGCTGTACAAGGGTAGTGCTTTCTGAGGTTTTATTCTTCTCCATTTCAGCCTAGTACACCTGCAAGACTGTCCATTGGATGAGGGAAAGCTATACAGTTTGAGGGGAAAAAATGTTTTTTAACATATCTAAATACGTAAAAGTCTGCTTGGAAGGTGTTGACGCTTCTTTCTTACTCTATTCAGAATGACATCTGACACCAAAAGAAAATGCATACTGACAGCAGAAACAGAGTGTGATGTTACTGATGTGCTCAGGAATGTAAAAGAGACNTTCTTCTCCATTTCAGCCTAGTACACCTGCAAGACTGTCCATTGGATGAGGGAAAGCTATACAGTTTGAGGGGAAAAAATGTTTTTTAACATATCTAAATACGTAAAAGTCTGCTTGGAAGGTGTTGACGCTTCTTTCTTACTCTATTCAGAATGACATCTGACACCAAAAGAAAATGCATACTGACAGCAGAAACAGAGTGTGATGTTACTGATGTGCTCAGGAATGTAAAAGAGACCTACACAGCACACATACTGTCTGTAATGCCCTCAGAGATGGATAACTTTGAAGAACCACCTTTTGCAGTCTCTGAAAAATTTACACCTTACAATCAGAGTAAGTAGGATTGCTTTTTAAAAAGACTTCCTTTTAAAATTACTTCCATTGACTTAAAGTCTAGACTGGGCTAAAGGTTTTTCCTATAGATTCTTACAGTAGCCATACTGATATCTGAGAAGACATTTGGGCATAAAGCTTTCACTGTTGTAGGGGAGTGTGTAAGATTTTAGTTACCATTTGTTTCTCACTGCAGTGAGTAGACTATTTTATTAACATTGTGTGATAAATAAAGATATTGGTTATTAATCTAGGATTTCACTGTATTACTTTGGATCTGTAAATTTGTAATAGATTTGAGGAGGGAAGGGAGTAGAGGGAGGAAGAAACAAGACCATGTTGTGTAGAAGAGCTGATGTCAGTTTTTTAATTCTAAAAATGCTTCTTTAGCTGTTCTTGGAAAACCGGAGATAAAGAATTACACACAAAAAGGTTCCAAACTGACTGTTGTGTTCCAAGATCCGCTTACACCATATACGTTTCCTAATGGAAGCTTTCAAAGTATTCGAGATATTTTCCAACATGACCTGGAATACAAACTCTATTACTGGAAAGATCAAAGTTCTGGAAAGGTAAGGTCTGGCTCTACTGTTTATACATTCTGTAGCTGTAGCAGCCTTCCAGTACCTAAAGGGACCTACAGGAAAGCTGGAGAGGGACTGTTTACAAGGGAATGGAGTGATAGGACAAGGGGGAATGGCCTTATGCTGAAGGAGGGTAGGTTTAGATTAGATATTAGGAAGAAATTTTTTATTGTGAGGGTGGTGAAGCACTGGAACAGGTTGCCCAGAGAAGCTGTGGATGCCCCCTCCCTGGAAGTGTTCAAGGCCAGGCTGGATGGGGCTTTGAGCAACCTGGTCCAGTGGAGGGTGTCCCTGCCCATGGCAGGGGGGTTGAAACTGGATGATCTTTAAGGTCCCTTCCAATCCAGGCCATTCTATGATTCTACAGTTCTACAATTTTATGTATTATAGCTACGCAATTTCTGTGCTACCTTAAGAGCTAACACTTCTGAAGAGAACACTTTCCTGAAATATTTTTTTCCTTTACAGAAAGATACCAGAACAAAAAGCCATACATTTGAAGTAAGTGTTGACAGCACAAAGAACTACTGCTTCTACATACAGGGAATCATTCCCTCCCGCAGAGAAGACCGTAATGGTCAAGAAAGCATGGTGCTTTGTACCAGTGTAGGAAGAAACATCTTAGATGGTAGGTATCTGAAGTTTGTCATACAGTCTTTAGCACTCTAACAGACTCTTCAATTCTGAATATATTTTTATACTTCTTTAAATTGTGGTGCCTGTTATAGAATATTTACTGTGTAAGTGCGAGGACACAGTCTGAACATGGAAATTCATGGGAAGAACTCACATTAAGTAAGAGTCCACCATCTTTAGCTAGTTGGAGTTGGTTTTAGGGCTTTGCTAAACTGTTTTAATTAGTTTTAAATTGTCTGAGTTGATGACTGGTCACTGAGGTTTCAGATTTCATCACTAACCTTCAGCTTCATTTTTTTGTTTTCTGATTGTTTTCCTCAGATCCTTCCAATAACAGGTCCCATAGTAAGTGCTTATAGGATTGAAGCTGGAAAGCTGGAGAGGGATGTGTTACAAGGGCATGGAATGATAGGATAAGGGGGAATGGCTTTAAACTGAGAAAGGGTAGATTTAGATCAGATATTAGGAAGAAATTATTCTCTATGAGAGTGGTGAGGCACTGGAACAGGTTGCCCAGAGAAGTTGTGGATGCCCCCTCCCTGCAAATGTTCAAGGCCAGGTTGGATGGGGCTTTGGGTAACCTGGTCCCGTGGAGCATGTCCCTACCCATGGCAGGAGGGTTGGAACTGGGTGATCTTTAAGGTCACTTCCAACCCAAACCATTCTATGATTAGCTCTAAAACATAGGTGTGCTGGAAACCTACATATCCATTGACTTGTAGTTTGAACTGAATTTTAGTTATTATCTCAAAGGCAGATGATGAGACTAAGACTTTCTTTACTGTTACATTACAATGTCAGAGGTTGGCAGATTGATTTCTTTACTGGTAAATAAGATAGCAAGTGGTCAGTGAATCAGCCAGTCTAATTCCAGACAAGCAATCTGGATAACACTTTCTTCAATATATAGTCATCAATAGTTATTAAATAATTTGACATTGCTTTACTGTATCTTTCTTCTCCACCAGATAAGAATATTTCCACTCTAGAAAAGCTCTTCTAAAACTGGCAAATTAACTGTCTTGAATTAATTTTCTTATCTGGATATGTATTTTTATCACAATAGTTGTATTCTAGTAAATTACAACTTGAATAGAAATCTCCTCTGTTGGTGTTTTCTAGCTTCTAACCTAGAATAAATTTCCACTTGGATTTAGTTTCACAGAAATAATGCAGGAGTGGGGGAATGACTTTTTCTTGTGGTAGCATGGTATTTTGGTGCACTAACTAAACTAGGAAAAAAACCTAATGTGCACCAGGTAAAAAAAAGCTTTACCTCAGTCCAACAAATTCACATTAAAATGAATCTAGTTCACGCTGAGGTGGTCACTCTACATCTGTGGTACTGTAAAATACAGAAAGCATTTTTTAGTTCAGTGGAGTGGGTTCTTAAAATTTGTAGCACTGTGACATTATGGCTTCTGATAACTGAATATTGGATTTTTTTTTTCTTCCCACACCTACAGAATACGGAGCAGAAGTCTTCATCATCATAGCAGTGATAGCAATTGCGGTATTCACTCTTGCTATTGTCCTATCAGTGATCCTGTGTAAACGCAAGAAAGCAAAAGCTGCAAGAGAAAAGGAACCACTTAATGGTGTCTAAAGAAAAATTATTGTGGACACTACTGGCAGTTCCAAAGCAAAAAAAAAAAACAACAAAACCCAAAACCATAAATTGGGTAATTGGATGGACCCTTTTAGCCTCTCTGATACAGGAATCTTGAAACACAAACTTTACGTGGATTCAAAATCTGTTAGACAGTCAGAGATGAAAAATCAGGAAACTCCTGTGTCACTGGTTGCTGGAGGATAGAAGAGTGTTCTGGTGGTCTGGTACAATAGCCTAACCCTGCTCATCTCTCTTCCCAACCTCCTTCTGTTGTCCTATCTGAAACAGGATTCTGAACTAGATGCACCTTTGACTTAACCAGGTACAGCCATTCTGAAAGTATGGCCTTACTGAGCCAAAAGATTTACGGTACATGTGAGGGGAAAAAAACACTACTTTTGAAAAATACACATCCTTTGCCTAACTAAAAGGAACATCTTTCTGTTTCCATGAAACAATGCTTGTATTTATCTGACTTTCTTTTAATATTATTAACTGGTGAAATGATCTGTTCAGATGCAACAAATATGCTACTTTTATTTCTGCACTTCTTGGATAAAATTAATTTGGTCTATTTATCTTTAGATATAGACAATCAAAGGTAATCAAACTGAAACTACTGTACTGGCAACTTGCAAGGAACAGTCTCAAAGTCTGTAGCTGCTATCTATCTGGAAAGCATCTCCAGATTACACTACACCTAGAGTTATACAGACAGGGTAGTCTGATGGTTCCAAGTCGGTGTTAGAACAAATATTTTGCAGTTTTTGAGTCAGTAGTAACTCACTTCATGTAAGCACTGAGTAGGTGGCAGTATTTACTGCATTTTAAACATTATTTTTAATTAAACGGTGAATGAATAGTTTATGGGGTATAGATTAAAATCATCTTGGTGATGAGATTGGGAGGTACCTGTTGCTTTGACTATTTTAATATTTTTATATTTATTTTATAAATGGGAATCTAATTTTTATACTGGTGATATCTGTATTTATGATGGTAACTTATACTTTTCTAGTGAAATAAAGGTGACTGGGAAAATAAGACTTTCTTTTCCTTTTTTAAATACAGTATTCATTCCAAAACTAAATTAAAAATACATTTAGGAAACTTACACTGCAACAGCAGTGTAAGCAAGCTGCCAGAAGTCTAACCAGGACTCTGCAAAGTAGACTACCAGAGCTCCTACTACCTGTAAGGATAAAAATATGAGAAGCCACAGTTCATGAACTGATGAAAGGTTTTGAAGATTCCCTGAGATGCTTTTCAGCCATCCACTTATGTGATTATTCAGTGTTTGCATTCACAGCTTCTCATTCTAATGGAAATGGCTGTCTCGCATAGGGATTCCCACAGTGGTGCCTGCACCACTTGTGGGACCAATATTCATTCAAGGCATTACGGGGCCTGGCCCAGAGATGAGAACTGCTGCTGCTAACAACTGGGATTGGCACAAAAAAAAAAAAAAAAAAGGGGGGGAGAGCAAAAAAAAATTGCATCATAACTAGCACTAATCAGCTGTAAAGCTCAAAGCATTATACATGTCTTAAGATATCTCCATTGCATTTATGAGAATAACATCATACACAATTAATATCCCAATTTACCAAAATTATATTTTATGTTTTTCATCCCTACTGTATTATAGATACCATCTTTGTATGGATTAAGACTCCTGTGAGCATATGAGTGTGGCTAATGGTGTTTTGTTGGGTTTTTTAAAATTCCCTTTTTTACAGAGGGAACAAAAAAACCCACCACAATCCCTCCAAAAACCCCTGTTTGTTTAATATTGTGCAATAAATGCTTAATGCATTTTCTGCTAATGCATAAGCCTTGTACGGAGGAGGAATCTTACAACAGCCATCAAACATATGAGAGCTTGTGGGAGTAAATTTATAAACATTCCAAAGCTGACATCATTACTTCCCTTCCCTGCAGCGTTCTGCTTCCTCAGCTTCATGTGGTGCTACGCTCAGAAAAGGGAAAAGCTCATAGGGAAAGGAAAGCCCATAAATTACAGCATCACATTTATTAAACTAGACCATGCAGTTGATTGTCATAAGCTACATGGAATAATGTTATAAGTCATGCTTCATTACTGAAGAGATGGTTGGTTTGAGAAAGAAAAGAGAGGGCGAAAGAACGCCCATAGAAATGCAAACAAGCACCTTAAATGGCAAAAGAGTGGCTCACTACTGCACAAGTTCTGGAAACCTGAAACGCTTCTGTTCCCTAGCTGCAGTGTGTTACCATCCACCAATGCTGAGTAACCAGAGTCACGGGGCTCGCAGATCCTGTTTCAAAGAGGGTTTTTTGCTGTTTGTGGAGACAGTTGAGAAAGGGGCTTGTTATTGCAAACTTCCGGAAGCGTTATCCCTTGGGCCAGCGTACTGAGCCCACGCAAAATGCTTTCTGCAGAGATTTAACTTTCTCAGAGTGTCACAGTAGGCAGGAAGAGTCGTTGAATAAAGGTATTGTTAGTAGGAATAACGACTAGATCCTGTCTATGACACACACGTGACCACTCCAGCTTTATACTGATTTAAGAGGGAGTCAGCCATGCAGGGACTCGATGTGAGAAAGGGAAGGCTTTTCCTATGCACCTAAGTTCCCTGGCTTATCTTCTAAGCAGGTTTCTGTATGCAGGCATATTCCTGCTGATGCTCCTGATTCCCCTATTCTGCTTTGCTTCTTGTCATCTCTTGCAGAAAAAGGTATCCAGCAGTTCCAAGTGGATAAAAACCTTTTAGTTAGTTCCCTGACAGTACTTGTGTTCTCTCCGTATCCAAATGAATGTGTACTGTAATAAGCCACTTTCATTTTATAGTGCTGCTTTAAAACCACATTCTTCTTCACATGAGTGAATAAAGGCTGATACTGTTCTGCTACTTTTCTGCCAGCCCTAACCACATTATAGACAATTAAATCACTGCCATTACTTAAAATGAACAACTGTACAGGGCTTCATAAATGTATATATGATAAATATGACAGCAAACAGCTTAGCTAATCTATTTCTAGCAGACTCAGCTTTCCACTGTGAGAAGGCTGCTGCTGAGAGGCGTGTAATGATAAGAATGTGATTATAAGCTTAACTGGGATCACTAGTTATGTGGCAATTCAGGACAACAAGTTTCTGCATTAAGCAACTGAGAATAAACAGCTGTGATAATTACCTTCTTGGTTCCATTTTGTAATGCTGATTTTTTTGCAGATTAGTAGTGATTGCTTCACAGTTTCAGAACCTTGTAATACATAGGAATGAGCGGACTTTTGACAGTACCAGAGCCGAGTCAATTGAGTAGTCTTCTAATTACACAGTGTTTATCCACATACAAATAACCATGCTTTCTATAGTCCACAGGAGAGAGAAGTCCTCATATTCATGTTTGAGAAAGACAGGAGAAACAAAAAAGAACAACTTGCTAGACAGGACAGGAGCAGGAACTGGCCAGCTGAAAATCCTTCCACAACCCTTAGGTGTGGTGTTATTCACAATGGCATGTGCTCTCTCACACAGTACGCCCATTCCCTTAAGAGGGAGTCATGGAAAGTTGCCCTTCCCTTATTTGCTAGTTTGTGTCCTTTAGTGCTCTACATCAGGACACTTACAGATGCTCAGGGCACAAGGGCCAGGGCAGAAATGCTGCAAATCTCTTCCTTCCACCTTAAGAAACCTTCCCACTAGCAAGATCCTCGTGCTGCTTCTGGCACAAGCTCTCATTCAGCCCATGCAGCCTATTGCAGTATCCCCCACAAGAACTCAGAAGGAACATCTTTTCTCTCAGCCTCTACCTGTAACTGAATTAGGCAAGTTCATAGGAAGATTTGCCTCAGGGGGGATTTCCTCCCGTAAAACCTGCCAGTACCTGGGAGTGAAGACACAACTGTGTTGACTGCCTCCAGGGCTTTTACAGCCAGGTCCAACTGCAGGGATTGTGCCTGTTTCATCTCATCAAAATTTGTGCCCTATTAGTGACACACTTCAGTGATTTGCTCCTGTGAGAAGCTCACAACATTTCTGCTCCTTACTTCCCCTGGCTCCTTTGTTGATGTTTCTGTTCCTCTCCCGCATCCCTTACTCATTTTCATTACCTGTTCTTCCCTGGACATGAACCCACTGTCTCATTTCTGCAAACAGCCGGTTAGGATCTTATTTAAATGAAAATGTAGAACCTGAATAAATACCTATCCCTTAATCAACAAATAAGAATAGCATGGCAGACTATTTACTCTACAGCTTCCCTTGGTCACTGTAATCGGATGAACAACTTCCAGAACATTCGCTAGCACTGCTCTGAGTGCCTTTCTCAGTGCACTTAATTATCTTTAAATATTAATGTTTTAGTGGGTTATTTAACTAGCAATGAAGTTAATCTGAATTCAAAGAATATTCACAGTTCCAGATCTCAGTTACCCTCACTGATGCATCTTCTATTTTTAGTTTCAAATTTTCCACCTCATTACTTCAAGAAATATTTAAATAGCAAAGTACTCATTGTTACGTTCACAAAACTATTTCATCAAAAGAGGTTTAATTAAAAGCTTCATTCCTCTGAATAGAGAAATATTTTTCCAATGAGATCACATGAAAATTTTTTAATTAGTTCTTCACAATCACATAATTCAATGAAGAAGTAAATATAGTGAAAGAGCTAGAATGATAAGTGAGATTTTAAAACCTAATCCAATAAAAAGTACTCATAATTCAGGGAAAAAGGTGCTGTGGCTTTGGGGTTTTTTTTGTTTGTTTTGTGGGTTTTTTTTTTTTTTTAAAAAGTGCACCCTTGATTACACAGAAGGTTTTCCCTCTGCTGCATTCATACCAAATATGTACATCTCCACAGAGATCATACTCATTCTGATTTTCCATCTTTCCACTTTATTCATAACATGATTGTTTGCTTCCGTAAAGCAAAGGTGCAACCATAGCATCGCACGTCACCACTGCAGCCGTCACTGTAGTAGTGGAACCACGAGCACCACAGATCTGCTCCTGCTTTGCTCTTCACACTGCTATACGAGAACAGCAGCACTACACTTACAACTTAGACCCTGTGAGCCATCTCTGCGATATCAATTCTGCAACTGCATGTCTGGTATTATGTTTCATGTGCCTAGAAAAGGTGACCCCAAGTGGCAAAAAAAGGCATAATCAGTATGTTAACAATCCAAGTTTTCCTACATGGCTAGTACACCGATACCACTTGAATCCAGATTTCACCAAAATTTGAAGGAAAAGGGCACGTGAAATTTGTTAGATCTTCTCTTTCCTAATAATGAAGAGCAACAGATAGTTTGAACAGCTCAACAAGATCTGATAAGGAGGAGGGCAGGAGCAGCTCTCCTCCTGAACATCCCCCCATCTTCCACTCAGTTCGTGTTTCCCTCTGCCAGGTTCTCCAGGGATCTTGGGTTGTAACATACCCTGTCTTGTCCAGTTTTCAAGCACCACTGGAAACAAGGCCCTGGCAGGTAGCAATAAGTACTTATTTACCCATTATTTGCACAATGGTGTTAAAAGCGAAAACCATATTCCCTTCTCCTGGCAAAGTTGTCCTTCAACACCAGAAAACCCAGGAGTAGCTCAGAATCAGATTTTCACATTGAATGTTAAGCTTCTTACCAGGCTTTCTTTCCTTAGTAAGAGACTCCTCTTAGTGTCCTTTTAACACTTACAGGAATGGATTGAGAACCCCAGAGAAGAGACTGATGTCTTCTAGGAGCATTTTCTTCTAGGAAAATGTGTTACCACTGCACAAAGCAAAAATTGAGCTGTAAAAGCCCTATGTATTATGTTGAAACACAAGCTATGTTTGGAACTGTGATAACATGCTATCTGTCCAGTGCAAGGCAAAGAAAAGCACGGGTAGGAATAGCTGGAATGCAGCCGTGCCTGTAACCAGCGCTATTTTGGGCTTTACGTGCTTTGAGCTCCGTTGAGCTTTTATCAAAAAACCAACCCCAAAGAAGTCTTTTGAGGGAATGACCTTCCACTCTAGAGGCAGTGACAGGCACAAGAAGGCAAAAGAGGTTCCAGGTGAGGGGCTGCTCTTCTGTACTGAGTCTCTGCACAGGGACAATACATTGTGTACACAGGAACTACTATTGTCTATCAGACCCACATACTCAGTTAACCTTCTATCCCACCAACATGACGCACCCCACTGCCTCAGAGGAAGTTTACAGACGTAACGACCTAAGCACAAAGAGATTTTTGTGAACATTGAAGCACTAATCTCAAGCAGCCTTTCCAAAATTCTCTATTTCCAACTATTATAAATACAACTATTCTAATAAAAAATAATCTACTTCAAAATTTTTAATTATCTGGTTAGCATTCATGGGTTACAAAAGCAAAGAATGTCAATGTGTAGATTTTACCTTGATCCTTAATTCCCTACTAAGCTCAAAAAAATTTTCCTAATGGATCCTAGCTTTCCAGAAGTCCTGTTGGAAGATTGTATTTGAGTTTAGAAGCCTCCAGCACACATGCCTTTTTTTAACCATTGTTTCCCCAAATACACCAGCTTATCAGCCCCTCTATAGATACTTCATTATCTTCCAGTGTTTCATTAAGCCAGTCACACTAGTAGCTTCTGATCCAGCTGGTTTTAGCTCTGTTGCTTTCGTGCCAATACACTCCCACAGTAGAATACCACAATAAAAGTAAATAAATAAAGGCTAGCTTTTTTTCAAGGAGCATCTTCACACTACTTACCTTGTCATGATTCAGAATTAAAATTAGTGCAAGCAGGTACTAAAACCCATTTGACTAAATCATTCAGTCAAAAGGAAATGAAGGGTATATTTGGTTACATTCAAGCTTAAATAATTAGCTGTGATTTGCACCAAACTCTGAAGTTATTTTAATGTAGAGAACTTGCTCAGTCACATAGGTGGAGTTCCCTATTTCTACCCAAGTAAACCAATCCTGGCAGCCTTAGTTTTGTCCAGACAGCATTGACCTCATTTTTCCAGTTCTGTTCTATTTTGGTGTGGCATCATGTGTGGAAGCCACTTGTTTCCCAGAACGAGGGATGGCTGGGGAATGAAGACAGTGGTTTGTGGACAAGCAGAGCGGGTAATGGGGCTGGGCAATACAGCACAAGAGCTCCTTTTGCCAGTAAAAGCCATTGTATTCAATCTTTCTGGCTCAGACTTGCCAAAGGTCATGAAGTTTCTAACCAGCACAAGAGAGATTGTGATTGTTAAGCCTGGTTTGTGAAACAGACATTCCACAGAAGTGGAGTGCCCAAGTTCCCCTTCTCTCCTATTTTAAAATGCCAGTTGGATGATTATTCTTGCACTACTGCATTCCTCACAGGGTTGCTGGCAAAATGTCTTTAGTTTCCAAAGTCAGTCCCCATGGAATTTCACCAGATGTTTAGGCATGTTATTTCTATTTTAAAACTGTATCTGTCATTTTGCAGATTATTCCCTTAAGACAGCTTCTGTCTTTGAAGTTCCAGGCTGCTTGTCATTCGGCTCTGCTTTTGCATACAAGGAAAGAAAGTGATGTAGCAGTTCAAAGATGGCCGAGCAACTTTAAAGATAACATTTTTCTAAGGTTTTAACATGAAAGACAAATTGCTTTCATAGTAACCTAGCCTGGCTATATTTCTGTTTCAAGATGAAACCAGTTTCACCTTACGTTTGAATGCACATGACAGAATGAGTTTCATCGGAACAAATAAACACACATATTACAGGACCTGTAATGTGCACAGTCATTCTAGACTTCCAGGTGAAGTTTAAGGCATCATTAACAACAATCTGACTGTATCTAGAGCAATATCAAGACCCTGGAACCACAACACACAAAAGGAAAGCCAACCTCCTCCCAAAACAGCTGCACATCACTGATTCATAACACCAAGAAACCTCTTTCCATGCTCATGAAAAGGACTAGGACAAACCAACTGGTACCTACACCTAATAAAGAAGCAAATACATTGTACATAGAAATAAGTGTTTTGAATAGCAGCTTTACAAGCTAAATTTGAACTTGCACACTATTGATTTTCTTCTTGACAGATAAAGGTTGCAGTTTATTTTTTCTATAAAGCCAAGGTCACTTTTTCCCTCTACTGTTCTTCACAGTTGGATTTCAGATGATCATTATCATTGACATTTCTATGACATCTAATAGTATGACAACTATATATAAATTTTAATAATAGATTTTTAAATCCTATCCTGATGACAGGACATCTTAATGTTTTTTCACATTTCTACACCACTTAGAACACCAAGGATTAGGTGATGCACTGGTGTCTGTTGGGTCTGCAGAGTGCTGAATCCTATGGAAGAACCACCAAATTAGTTCTTTCTCTCCAGTCCTAATTCACAGGGTATTTCTTCTTTATAGATTTAAGAAACATGAAGATTGAATTCCTTATTCGGCAGACACACAAGTCATTTAAGTTGCCAATACTAGATGTGATTTAATGAGCCTGCCAAGTAAGTGTCGTGGCGCTTTGTTTCTCACTAGTCATCTTCTCCAGGATACAGTACAGAGCTAATGAAGCAGCAATACATCCAGAATTTTCTTACAGTGCAAGTCACTCAAATGGTGCTAAAGTAATCTTATACTTGGGCTGTCCAGCCAGGTGTGTCTACTCTGTGCCACATTTGGGCAAGAAACATCTATGCAATATACGGACTGGCTAGGATGTAGCTCACACTGCCAACTTTTCCCAGAACAATTACAAGGGTCAGAGGTAGGTTGGATTTTTGTGCATGTTTCCTGCTGTTTGGGTTTTTTTGTTGTTGTTTGGGGGTTTTTTGGCAAGAAAAATATATCCATGATGCAGTAAAGCATGCTTTACACTTGGCATGGAAGATGACAAGGTTCACAGTGACGTTCTGTTCACCTTGCAGCTTATTCCAGTCATGCTACTCCTGTAGAAAGCACCATCACCTTGCAAACAAAATCTTTGTCAAGGAAGCTTAATTTTTGCTGAGAAGGGACAGCTGTCTGGAGCTTTAGTAAACATTCAGAACTATTAGACCAAGGCTACTGAACATCCTCAAAAGATGGTGGATTGATCCTTGACAAGGAGTTTCAATTTGCTGCTCCATGATTTCAGTTATACTGTTCCAGGGACTGATGTTTTTCCCCTACATGAGGAAGAATTAAAAAGTTGAGGCCATACAAATCAAGCATTTAGAATGGACCGGGAGGGTAGCTGAGAGCCCAGAGCTGAACAAGTAACAGATTTCACACTACTTTAAGTGTAATGTATTAAACATCACATTCACAACACAGAAGTTCCTTTTTTCCTCTCCGGCTCATCAGCTAAGTTGAATGACACTTAGATTTTTTTAGACTGCACCCTTGGTTAAGGAATTTACTTTCAAAGGGAGCTCTACCCTTAAGAATGCTACACAATACACTTGTTGCACAAATAAACTCAGCTAAGAGAAGGAAAAAATAGTACTAATTAGCATTAGAAAATATTGATCATAAGACCCTTAAAAGTCAGTCCATTCAAGCATATCTTGGTTTTGCTCTTTACTGAGTTTCAAGCATCCTGATAGCTGGTATGTCTACCACAACAAAAGGAAAAACATTAAAAAAATCAAATACAACAATGGTGGAGACTGATTATCCTATTTTCCTCAAAGTACAAAGATTAAGGCACACTCAAAAGAATTACCACATTAAGTACTGATATTATATTAATCTTCAGGCCCACACCCTTCTAAAAATCAATAAACTGGAAGGGAAAAGAAGAGACCAGTGGACAAGAGGTCAGAATCAGTGCAGACTTAAAACAGATTAACACACCTATAATCCAATTGCTCTGAGTACCCATCTCCCAAGCACTGAGCTCACAGTTTTTGTTAAGCCTACAAGTGGATAGCATTGTCTGGTTGATTCCAGTGTGAATTTCAGACAGCACTACAGACTTCATAAGCTGAACACAAGTCAATCGGCTCATTAAGTAACTTGAGATTTGTTGAGTAGTCATTCACTGTATTGTTACAAACTTCCTATTCACATCAAGAAAAATAAAAAGCCTAGATATATTTTGTCTTTAGATTTATTATTATTTCAGAGGCACTTAATGTCTTACATTTATATAGCGCCATTTCCCCCTCCAAAGCACTTTACAGTATTTACATACAGGAATGTTTCCCACCACTGTTGAAATGCAGCCATCTGACTATTACCAGTACCATCTTCGAAGCACCAACAGTTTGAGACTGAAAATATTCATCAGTACTTTGTCTTACTAAGATAGTTCAGAATTCCAACTTAAAAACTTCCAACTTGTGCTATTAAAAAGACCTAATGGCTAAAATACAGTATCACAGTGCAATTCTGCAACAGAACCGAGACTTGGATCATTTTCCTCAGTTTTTTCAACAATCTTTCATTAGACCATGTCTATCTCAAAATACTTTAATGTAAGGTCTTTTAAGAATATCATTCTAAAACATCATTCTTTTTTATACTTTCTTTATAAGCCTCTCTTACAACCAAGCACAGAAGAATATTTTTCTTTCCTTCCAGTATATTTAGTAACACTAAGTCCTGGCCCTAAAGAGATACTAGCATCCTCAAAGAACTTCATGGCATCTAAAGGCAAACCTATTCCTCCTTGGTTATGGAGTTGGATTTTTAACTTTTTTATTTTTTAAAATAAATCTGAGAATACACAGAAGTCTGTTATTAACCAATTGAATTGTAGAGTACCTTGGGATTGGCTGCTGGGGTGCTATATAACCATGCTGTGTGTGGTTTTGCTTGTCAGTGTTAAAAATACATCAAAGTATCCCAAGTTCACTACTCCACTGTAAAGTCTGCTCTAGTCACAAGGATAACAGAGACTTCCTCATTTTAGAGATTTTCTTTTTGTCTTTGTCTCTCTAAAAGGCTACTAAAACATCCCTTCAAAGGGAGAAAGTTGCATTTGTGCTCAGAACATTCACAAAAAAAAAAAAAGGCTATCTGGCATCCATATTTTCACGGTTACAATTAAAAAAAAAAAAAAAAGACTACCAACTCACATACAACATACTGCTACCTGCTATGTTATGGTTGATGTGAGAATCTGAATGAACAGAAAAGATTTAGTAAAATGAGATACTTGCCTTCTTGTGGACCAAGCACAAAAATTTATTCTGTATGTTATTCTCTTGAATATGCTATACTTCAGAGAGGCTTTTTTTGATTTTCATTGATGCATTATACTATCTACTGTGGTCATTAGATTCTTATACCAGGACAGCTGTTGGCATCTGAGTGCTATGAAAGAAGAGTAGTACTGACAGGCATGGGCAAGAACTGTGATAAAAGGAAAAATACCTGTTAAGGTAGCAATTTCAACCTGAAAGACGACAAACTAATTGAATTGGGTAAAAACTGACAGACAGCAATGCATCCAAGTACATATCCATTTTTATAAAAGTTAGTTTTGTTTTTAATCTAAACCCTTGATAAGATGCAGAGAACAGATTTTATTGCATATTTTATGCATGCCTTCATGTAGTGCATTCCTATATTATATCTTATGTGGAACACTAAAAAACTACTAGACCTTCACTGTACAACAGGTATTGTAATTTTTTGTTTTAAAGCCTAAATAGAGATTTGGTTTGCATTATACCTTCCTATTCCCTGATCACAAAAATCACCTTGCTGCATTTATGTTTAAGTCACATGGCAACCACAGTAATCATTTGTATGGAAAAAAAGGTTACAGTAAACCATTTAAAGAGTTTGATTTCAAGGGGATTTGGCAGCTAGAACACAAAAAACCAGCAGAAACTAGAGATCCTTAGACAACAGTGAGAAATTACTGGTGAATAATATGTATCAAAAATCAAGAAACCTCATGACAAAAAGAGAATAAACATGAAGGATGAAAGCATCATTTTTGGCTTCACAGTGTAGAAGGCCAAACAGGCAGTACCATTATCACATTATCACTTGCTTTCAAACTCAAACCTGAAGGGCAGCTAAAATCATGAGGAGATATGATTTTTTGAAGGGCAGGGGGAGGAACTTAGAAAAAGCAACTAGTGTATTACAGGACTGAACACACACAGGACAGACAACAATCTGCTATTTCACAGATCAACACTTCTGAGTCCATTCTAACCCCTACTGATTTCAAGAGAAGAATCATTGGACCCACATTCTTTTCTCTGTCTCTGTGGGAGTCATTCATTTCTTCAGAGCTGAAAACATGCACAAGATTGATTGATACAAGGAACAGCACTTTCCCCTTTTTTTTTTTACCAGTCCTTTCCTCCCTCAATCTCCTCTCAACTCTTCATTACCATAGTATTTCTCTGACAGAAAAAGGGCAGCTGGGGATGGATGAAGCTGTTGCTAAATTGAGAGAGAATGGGATTGCTGAGCAGCAGAGAGTTGCATGGACAGACAGATGTTAAAGAGAATCCAAAATTCAGCAAAGAACAAGGTTAATTATTTTAGCAGAAGGAATTAGTTCTGTCTTTCAGGTTCAGTCCATCCTTTATCAGCAAGGGCATATCGGCTACATCACAAGGCTTGGTCAAGGAAACGGCTCTTTCAGTTAACAGGGCACAGATCTGAAGATGGGAGAGTGTCCTGCACCATGTGAGAAAACTCAGAAATATGCATAGAACAGAGCAAAAATCCAAGACTGCTTTGCAGGAACAAGAGAGGTAGCAACCCTAATTTTAACAGGGCTTTTCACTGAAGGGAAAGAAGGTCTACAAAAGTCAAATCAGCTGATTTCAAATGGTTTGCATCCCAGGATGAATCAGGTTACACTGATTTAAGCCCAATTTAATTTAGGCAGGTTTTTAAACCACAAGAATAAGGACATTCTTAGTACATATCAATAATTAAACCAACATATACACAATTAGCAATATCCTACATAATAGTAAACGCTTAACAGCTTGTTTTGGGTTATCCTAGTTAATTTGTTTTAAAAACAAGCTGAGTAGTTTTATTGTACAATGCTTGCCATTCTACACACTTCCTGTAATCAGTCTCTGTAGCAGTTCAGTTCATGACTTTAAGATCCAAATTCAACTGTGTCTTCGGTTATTTTCTTGAACTCATAGTTTCCTCTGCCATCCATATGCAAGTAAAACTGAAATAAAAGAACATATGCTATCAACTACCTAAAAATTACCAGGTCTATAAATGCCTAAATAAATTGTATTTTGAAGTAGTTTTAATGCAAAATCTTAAACTCAGCTATCCAGAGGGTAAGCTTCTCCCACCTCATGTTTCATTAAATTCAATCACCTCTGCAAAAAAACTTAAACTGTTTTTGTTCACATCATCCATCAGTCTGCTAATGGTCACACTTAGACTTAACACTGCTATGTTGGGTTTTGTGAAAGTATACTTCAATGGTACCCATTCATCCCTGTGTATTAATTCAGTATTTTTCCCCACACATACAGTCTGTATAAAAAAAAGTAAAATCTTAATTTGGAAGAAAAGAAGTCCACATATTAGTGACAAACTTCTTTTACACACAGATACAGTATCTTTAAACCAAAACTCCATGCTGTTTACTGGCTTCTGGTTTAAGCAGTTTTTTGAGGCTAAGAAAGAAGATGTAAGTATCTAGTGAGCCTTTCATGTTTTTGAGGCTACTTTTACAGATACATTTAAGGATTTTTGATTATTTTTCCCCTTAACTAGAAGCATATTTCAAATAGTGCAACTGGATTATGAAAGTAAAACCTTCTTAAAAAACCAGAACATGACCTATTAGGATGTAAAGTAAGAACACATTGAATTGTAAAGTCAATTCAATAGAAAGTCAAACAAAATCCCTACCACCCACAGATATCCTTAGCAAAAGCAAAGGCTACCTACATCATGATGTTTCCAGAGTGACTTTCTGTGGGAGACAGTGAAGAGAGTGATGCCAACCTACGTGAAGAAAATGCAAACAAAGCAGTTAATTTTTGTCATGGGTTAGATGTTATTTATTTTTCAGCATATCAGCTGAAGAGTTTAAATCCATAAACACAAAGTTTCAGGTTCAATTATTAACATTATACATATGTAGCCTTAATACAAGATATTGCAGTAAAAAAGAAAGCAGAAAGGATTTATCTTTTTTAATTGATTTCACTATTATTTTGCTCCTAATGATTTGGCAAAACAGAATGAACTGGGTAAGAGAGGTAAGGCAGGAGGCAGGCAGAACAACAAATCTGGTAATTAGAAAAAGTCTACTTTAACAGCAAAAAAAAACCAACAAACCCACAAAAGCTATTAATGAATTATAAACTTAAAGTGACAATTTAAAGGTGAATAATCTTCCTGTGTTTCCTTGCAACTCAGTTAATTATACATCCCTAACAGCACCAATTAAAGACAAAGCGGCTCTGATAAAACAGGGTAACACTTTTTCTTTCTGCAAGCACAGCTTAACCAGGAATTCTATTTCAGTAATATGCCTTAGCCGCTCAGCAACAGTAACTCTAAAACAAGAGTACAAATAAACATCTAAGTTAACAGAATAACAAATATATGCAAAACAGACTTAATTGTCAGGGTATTGATATTAAGGTGGAAAAATGAGTTAAAGAAACAATGTCCGTTCTTCAGCAGAGTCCTCATCTAGTGTCAATTTACTACTACAGAAGGCTCCTTAAGTTCCCACTTCAAGTTTCAAGCATATATTTCAGCAGGTGCACAGCTTTGCCCCATTACCATTCTGAGAATACTGCTACTCAATCATTAATGTTATTTCAAGCCCATTCTGTGCCAGGCTAGGGTTGTGAAATTGATATTTCACATGGCACTATGCGGATTCTGAAAAGGTGAGTATAAGAGAGAAAGAAAAAATAAAACTATATTTAATATCATCATATTTTCCTAAAATGCTTGACTTTTCATATCTCATAATAGATGGAAATATTAACTTCTAGCCTTTCACTTCTGTTGCCCTGGCCAAAATAAACCCCTCAAACAAAAAAGTATAAAATATTAGATGATTTGTTATTCACTTGACATTCTAAGTGTTTATCTGAAAACATAAGGTTACTTACAAGTTAATAAGAGTTCTCTGATATACAGAGGCCACATGTATATCTAAATTATCTTAAGACTACAAAAACAATTATTGAATTCTAGTGTGCATAAAGGGTCCTTGCCTGCCATAAGTTGTTGGTTTTTTTAACCTGCACTAGGCAAAAGGAAGAGTGCACCTTGTATCATTTTAAGTTTCTTGTGAACATAAAGAAGTATAATTCTAGAAACAAAGAGCTTACCTTTCGGCAGTGACTGTAAATGTAGCCTTCTACATCAACGCTAACAGCACTGGTGCATTCATCCAGAATTGCAAACTGGGGCTTATGATAAAATAACCTTGCCATCTGGAATGCAAGCCAAAAAGCTACTATGGATACAGAGCTACAACAAATAATGCAGTGTTAAAGGTTAAACTAAGAATTAGTATCTGAAAGTTTGCTGCAGCAAGGGAATTTCTTTGAAGTTGGCACCCGCTGAAGCCTGAAAAAAAAATCTAAGAGTTGTATATTATCTTTACTTTTTTTTTTAAACAAATTTTAGAACTTCTGTTTATATAATCAAATTATAAGGCATGGTAAAAGGTCAACGTTTCTTACTAAGTTTTGAGTACAACAGGCACTATTTTAGGTTTTCTCAGTATTCAGCTATTTCACATTTTGGGGGTTGTTTCTTTAAGTAAAATATTAGTATTTACTAAACAAAAATTGCTTACAATTCATTTTCAACCTATGTCCTGCATTTGTTAAGTATTTATGCTTTTGAAACATACTGCCATTCTCTGTTTTTCTCCCCCGCTGAGTACATCCATCCAGTCCTGAACACTATCCCAGCCTCCTTCACGTTCCAAGATTTGACCCAGCTGGACATTATCCAAGTATTCCTTCAGCACCTTTTATTGAAACAGGAATGACAAAGAGACCTTAAGTGAACTTAATGAAGAAATGATTGAAAATTGTCATGAAGGGTTATACTATTACACTGGTATACTATCAACTCTGATAAATGTTAAAAAAAAACAAACCCTATATGCAGTGTTTTTAATAACAATTTCAGTATTTTTAAGTCTGAAGCATTACTCATCCTAAGTGAGACAAAGAGTTAACGAACTAATTATCATTACCTGGTCAGAAATTCCTTTCTTTCTCTGATCTTCCAAAGTATCTGGATATATAACTTGATCTCTGAGTGTTCCAAGTGTCATATATGGTCTCTAAACACAGTTAGAAACAAAAACGTATGTCAAATAATTCTAAACATAGTTAAAGTAGGAAGAAAGAGAACACTATTTTCAATTAAAATACTTTGCCTCACCTGGGGAACATAGAACAACTTTCCTCTTACAGGTTTTGTTAAACGCCCACCAAACAAAGGCCACAACTACAACAAGAAAAAGGTTTAAACTTGACCAAAAAAGTCCAATTACAATAGTGCTTTGGATTCTCCCCCATTTATTTAAAAAAAAGCTCCCTTACCTCACCAAGAACACGAAAGAGTGAGCTCTTCCCACACCCATTTGGCCCACAAATCAGAACATTTGCACCAGATCGAACCTAAAAATGCAAAGCCAACACATTAAAAGGGTAGCAAGAAAGAATTGTTGAAAGCTTCTATAAACAATAAGACAATCTGCTATCCATGTAAGCTTGTACACAGTAGTTTCTGACACTACAATGAGTAATTTCAACCAATAATTAATTTTTTTCCAACTAGTTAAGCACCAACAGCAGCTGGAAGAAAATACACTTGTAACAATAAAAACATTTTTGAGGAAAGTAGCTTATTGCTTTTTTTAAAAACACAATGATTAATTTTGTTCATGTTTAAGCGTGCCATACAAGCACCTCTCCATTTTTGTTTCCACTTTTTTTTTAAAATCTAATTACCGCTGAGATTATAATCTTCGCTTTAAAATTTGATATGAATATATATTTCTATGATATTAAAAAAAGCAACAAAAAGCCTTACCTCAAAGTTAAGGTCTTGAATCAAAACATCTCCATTAGGTGTCACCAATGGAACGTGGTCAAACCTATTTGTATTGAAACAAAACAAAAAAAAAGAAAAAACAGTTGCCCAAAAGCAGCTAATACTGAATGCTTACTCAGAGATATAAGGAATAGGATAAGACTTCAGTAGTATTTCTTCAGTACACTGTCCCAGTTCCAACTATCAACAGTTAAAAAAAAGTTCTTGAACTAAAAGTGGTACCTTAGACATCTGTTAAGCACTGCAGATTCCCCCCCCCCCCAACACATCTTTTTTG
>VXBL01005000.1:245748-309830 GCA_013400195.1 Aramus guarauna
AAATATTTGTTTTCTGAATCCTTCTACCTTTTGTCTCCAAAACATCTTGTGAATATAAATCTACATTTAAGGACACACTTCATTTAAAACTTGCTAGTGGAAGTGTATTCCATTAGTTCTAGTATACACAATGACTGGCTTCTATGCTCTCTTCCCCCTTGCTTTTTTCATAAAATAGGTCTACCATCTCCTTTCCCTCTTCCTCCCCCTTTCCCCTCTGCTCCACTATCTGCTTTCCACATTGACCAGATTAAAGCCATTTAATCTCTTAACTGGCTTTACTTTATGCCTTTAAGTAGCACTACTATGTTAATAGTATGTTCCTCAGACTGCAGAGAACTCAGGAATTGATTGCTACTTGAGTACATCAATGGACTGTCCAAGCACACAGAGACATAAGTAAATATTTTGAAACTGAGTACAGACTTGCCCCTGATTTTTACAGCTGAATTATACCATGGAATCAAATCTGTAACCAACATATTTCTAAGAAAAAATTTGCTAAAGTGTTTACAAAATGGTCTGGGAATTCATATTCCAACGTACACAGGAAACGTTACCAAAAAGGCTAAGTTCAGACAGTATGTTACGTCTTCTGCTAACACGAGAGAACAAGGATTGACTTACAGAATAGAAAGGCTGAGTGGGAGTGAGGTGGAATTATCTGTAAATAAACTATGGTACAACAGAAACTGCGTTAATAATACATATTAAAACCTCACTAATAGTGGTAGAGGGAAAGATATAAAGCCAGATTGCATTAAAAATAATGAAGTTGTGGAAGTTTTATAAACTTACTTGATAAGGTTATCAGTGTTGATAATTTCCCCAGATCCAGGTATCAAAGGCAAAGCTTGCATTTTATCTGCATCTTAAATTAAGAAAAAAATGTATTAGAGACTAGAACACTACACTGAGCTGCACGTATTGCATATTATGTCACATCTACCTTTTTCTTGCGATACCATAGTACGCTGATATTTGCCACTATTCAAGTCCTTCAGAACTTGCATTAATTCTGTAATTCGAGCTGTGAAACTAAAAACAAAACAGCAAACTATAAGTAATAAATCTTTAGAAGTTTTAGAAATCCACAGAAGCTCTAACAAGTACTCTGTTAAACTGTCAAAACGACAGTTACTCAAACCAACATAGAAACAGAATGTTTACATCAGAGTTGCATTGAGGTTGTCCAATACAACATTTACAAAAAATGTAATAGCCTTTTCCTATAATAGCCAAATGTTTGATAACTTTTGACTTAAGATGTAAGAAAATTAAATAGTTTGCTAAATAATACATTATTGATTGATGAGCATTTGACAATGTCTTTTCAGTTAAACACTCAAACTGTACACTGCTAATATTCAGATATGAAATTACTAGTGGACATAATTAGCACATCTTTAAGATATGTTTTCAGTATAAAATGTTTTTAATTTCTAGATTTTTAGGGTGCTGCAATGAACAAAGCACAAAAACTTATTTTAATTCTACAGTCAGTTTGTTAAAATAAGATGAGAAACAGCAACAACATAACTTTAAGAAAAATTATTTCACACTACTACTATTAAGCTTACCCAGCCAATCTTGTCATTTCACGGCCTGCTAGGACTATTCTGCCCAAAGCTTGAGACATTCTCAGCAACATTCTTCCACTTTGGTAGTAATCCTAGAGTAGAAGAAAGTTTATGTGGACTAACAAAATTTAAATTCAGGAAATTGTTTTAATTCTGTTCTATTTACCTCCAAAAGTTCTGCATGAGTACTATTCTGATGACGTGGATCAGACAGGTTCAAAAATGGACGACTAACAACCAGGTAACCAACCACAGTGGCAAGGTCTGCAGGTTAAGAGTAAATATTAAGCTACATGTTAATTGAAGCAATAAGAAAAAAAAGAGAATTTTCATGTAAGAAGTTTAGCACTTATTTATAGCAATGCATTAGCACTGGACAAACACTTACATTTGGCAATGATAGTATCAATGAAACCCATTGAGAACCGGAACAGGATGAAATTATGCAGGTGTTCCACCTGTTAAGTTCCAGAAGAAAAAAGGTCAAACTATATCAGCACCTGTTTTGCTATCTTTTATTAATTTACTGAAGTTTGATTCATAGATATAGATACCTCAACAACACCTGTCACCTAACTGCGATGAGCACTGCACAAATGTCCCTGCTGGCAAAGACTTGTACTCTAGATCAAAACAACCTACACTTGAAATGAAGCACTGAGAGAATAGTAATTGTGGGTGAAAAAAAAGTGGTCAGTAGCAAGAGAAAGACCATTCTATCAGAAACTTGTGTTCTGCTTATAGCCTACTAGTTTATTTTTAAATCTAATGACTGTAGCAGCATAAACACCAAGCCACTATAATTTGATTTATATTACTACATGTCAGGAATCACCATGATAAAATTGAAGCTTTGCTTAAAGTGTTTTTTAAAAAAAAGGTCTTACCAGTTTACGGAAGGTTTTATGAATAGTCTGTTTTTCTCTCACATTTCCATTATAAAAAGCAATTTCTTCACTAAAAAACAAAAACAAAAACCCACAAACTTAAAGAATGCAACTTCATTTTGTTAAAGACAGTCTGAAAAAGTCAGCCATAAAACACAGGAATATAGTCCTTTCAGTCACCTTATGAAAAGAGTTTGTACTTTTTTCACAGCAGTAGAACATAAGCTTATTTTACCCCAGCTACAGTTTGTCTTTTGAATTAGGGATATATCACATATGAATTCTTTAGTAACAATCTAAATAAACATGCAAACGTTTTGCTCAACTGATAGCATCAGACTTTCCAAATATATTTTTATATACAGCTTCCATTTACAGCACAGTATTACTTTGTCAATTGTATCTTGATATCCAAGTAAATCTATACCTGTTTGTAATAAGTCTTGAGTTGACATATCTGTACTCCCCTTCATATTTTTGTTCTATAATAGTCATCTTGCCAATCGGTCTCCTTAAACGTGTAAGGAAAAAACCCGAAATAATCAAGTATGCCATCATGCTAGCTGGACCCTGTGAATATTGAAAAAGAATAAAAGCTTACTATCAAGATGGTCTCAAATTGCAACATCTGTATCCAAAATGGCCAGAAAGCATGAATCCTCTGAATTGTCAATTCGATTACTCTTGCAACTCCCATCGTGTTTGTTTCTTTTGTGTTGTAGATACTCTTTTACTAATTCTGTCCCCAGAAGTCCTTCCGATCCCAGTCTTCTACTCAAGTTTTTATCATCACCCAGTGCGATCTCCATGTCCTACTATCCTAGCTTATTTCATTTATAATTTCCTGGTCCCTTTTCATTTCGTCTCCTTCATTTCTACCTACTTTTTCTTGACATTTGCTACGTTCTCATAGCAGTCAATATTTCAGCCCTGTTTCCTTCTTTGATACAACACATTTTTTGCTTCTCTCAAGCAGCCCTGGTAATCATCTCTTATTCTTCCGGATCCTAAGTTTCAATAAACCAGGGCTCCCAAAGAGCATGCTTAAATATTACTGAAGTGCGGCATGGCACAAAACCAAAGGCACACACTGAATTTGACATAAATTGCCTGTAACAACTTAGTATTACAGAGAGCAATGCAAAGACATTTGAGACTGGAAAAATTACTTAAGTTCACAGCTGAGCCTTACTGCAGTCTGTTTCTACAAAGTCTACATCGTGTGTCCCAGAGATACTTCTTGCCAAAGGCTGAACATTTTTTGATAATGTATCATTTTACTAAGGGGAAGATTTCTGTAATGATTCAGCTTATTGGCAGTGAGTGGAGGGGGGAGAATAAAATGGTCATACAGTTCAATGAAAGGAATGGCTTCCCTTTAGAGAGGCTGCAAAGAAACAGAGAACTTATTTTCTCCCTTAAATGGAAGTCACACAAGATATAAGCAGCCAGAAGGGTACTGTACTAAATGGGATTCCCAAGTAACTGCTAGAAGAAAATAAAAGAACTCTCTTGTTTCTTAAAACAGTTAAATGTCTACAAACTCTGGTTTTTATTTTGCTTGCCTCAAGATAGAGAGTGCTAAAGCATACAAAACATTAGGTTTAAAAGCATTTTCAGTATATTCCTTCAAACAATGGATGAAATTATAATTAACATTAGAGTTTCTCAGACTCCAAATAGGTACGAGGCTATAAGCAAAGAAGGGAAAGTTTGCTTATAATGCTAAACCACCACTCAATTTACCTGAGCTCCTATTGCACTTGTTAGCTTGAAGATATACAAAACTATATCCAAGAAGGGCTGTAAGAGAAGCATAGAAAAAAAACCCAAAACATTAAAACAACAACACGACACGAATATAAAATGGTCCAGAAACCACCAACCACCCCAAGAACAGTTATAGCTCTGCAGTATAGCAACCAGAATACTGGTTAACCTGCTATACAAACTAAATGCTACAACAAAAGGAATCTCAGCCACATGACATTTTCCTGAAAACATTCACTCAAGAATTGAACATAAATGCATCACAATCTCAGATACTATACATACTGTATGAAAAAGTACTTCACTATTTTAGGTCTGTAATTACACTCTGCTAGGTTGGACTAGACCCCATGATTACTTCTTAACAGAAGTAATCATGAGAAATGCTGAGCAGAATAATACTCAGTGCCTGATAGAAGCAATATTCCAATTTGCAAGCATCCTGTTCCGTACACTCTCTCTCAAAGCTAGAGCAGCTGAATTACAGGTTTTGTAGCCAGAAGTTTTTGAACACATCAACACATTTTGCTTTATACCTCTGCTTGTATAAACAATATAGCATCAAAAAAAATTAGTCTAAAAATTTCAACAGTATTGTACTTCATTACCTAAGTCCCCAGAAACAGAGAGAAATGCTTATTCAACCACACCTCCCCACCCAAAATAATATCCATATGTAACTAAAAGCTGGCCATTGGTTTTCTTCTGAAACCTAACCAGTTGATATAGCTTACTCACTGTTCAACTGCAAATCAATGTGGCAAGACAATTTAATACAAATAATCTACAATGGTGCTTTAGCAGAGGCCATGGAAACCACAATGTGAAACAATGTAATATCATAAACAATTTTATTTTTTTTTGCAATACACAAAAACACAAGCAATTGTTTTGAGCTCTAGCACCACATCCTAAACACCCACAGCTATTACTCAAAGGTCTCTCTGAAAATACTTACCTTGCTAAGGTTTGAGTACAGGTCCACTACACTGTTACAGAATTTTTCCACGTCCTGTGTAAGGAGTTGATCTGGATTAGCTATTCTGTTGTCCAGATTTCCCATTTTGTAGTACGTATAAGCTCTGAAACAAAACCATAGTTAAGTGGCACATAAAAATTCATTACCTGGGATCTCAAATAATTGGAAATCCCCTGTTTCATGCAACTGAGATGGCAAGTAATATGAAAATTAAATCATATCAAGGCAACATAGCTCATGCTTTTGCCTGACCAAATCCACATTAAATCCTGTAGAACTGTTTAGGCTCCAGGATGCCTTAGTTGAAGCTCAGGCCCATGCTGCCCTATGCACTGCTGCGGCACTTGGAATTAGAAAACCCTCACAAACTCTGCATCAGCACACCTGACAACCAAAATTCAGTGCAGAAGGACATAAGCAGCTACTCAAGTTCAGGCATCCAATTCAGTCTGCAGGATTATTAGCACCACATGAAAACAACTGAGGTACTTTGGGAGCTGACCCAGTAATGGAAGCCGTACTGTGCATTAATTTTTTTCCCCCCAATTGAGCCAACTTTGCTGCCTTTGTATCTGTGCCATATACAACCTGGATAAGCCACTCATCCCTAAATGCAAGTTGACTGCAACCAAAAGCCTTTTCTAAACAGTATACCTAACCTATTAAGCACCTTGCTATCTTCTTACGATGTACTTAAAGTGATTTAGTTTGATTTTAATCAATTTGGTTTTTAAAATCCTTAGACATTAACAAGACCTTACTTACTTAAGATATTCCTCATAGAGGTATCTCGTAAGTCTTACTCGGAAGCAAAGTTTCAATTCATTTAGACCATACTTCAGGAAGTTATTCACTAACGAGATCTAGAACAAGAGACAGTATTTCAATATTTAGCTAACAAGATTTAATTTACTTAGATCAATTTACAGCATAGACTGTGCAAACACCTTAGAAAAGGTGAATTCTCCCCTTGAAGTCAATAATACTATTAACACACCTGAGACCAACCATTTAGTGTTTGCAGGACCACTGATTAGGTTTCTGTCCACATTTTTGAAAACTCCAGTTCCCAGTGGACCTCACCACAAGATTTAATATAAAACTATGTTCATACAGGATATCTGCAGTTCTTCTGATAAGCTCTAGAAAAGAGCCACCACTTGACAATCACTACCTTAAATTGATCAAATTGCTTTTAAATCTATTGTTAAACCAGGTACAATATCTATTAGGTAGTAAGAATTATTTCTATCTGGTGCAGGTCAGAGATGTTGACAAGCTGGAGGAAAGTTAAAGGGAGGGAAAAACTCACAACAAATCAGAGGCAGCTGTAAGAAATATAAAAATTAAAGACTAAAAAGAAATCTTCATCTTCAATAGTGTCAGAAGAATCCCAAACCTACAATGTTGAAACATCATCCAGCCCATATGATGTTATTATACAGTACTACAGATGGCAAGTTCTGCTACCAGTCAAAATTGACACCAACAAAACCAACCTGAAAACCTAAATATATCTGTCAGAAAAAATAGTTGCAATCAATAGGGAAACATGCTGATAAAGTCTCCTACGCACTGGAGCCAGAAAGTGAAACGTGTCTTAATACAGACCTGCATGTGTAACAAGTAATTTCCATAGGGTTTAAGACACTCATTTGAGACCTTTTCCTCAAATTCTTAGTTTACATTTAAAATATGTTCTACTAAAAGGCTGGCACAAGAAAAGCACTTACAGCAGGCATTGCGGCAATGAAGTTGAACAAGTATTTCTTGAAATCTTTTCTGCTGCGACCAATGATAGCACTGTAAACAACCATGAGCTAAGAGTTAGTTACAAGAGAAACAAGAAAGTATAAACTAGCATGTCTTACATGGACAAATTCTCAGTGGACCATACAGAGGAAGAAAATCATTGTGGAAACTTGTAATATCAGCTGTAGGATCAAGTATGACTGACTTCTGAAGTTAAGTCATAAGTGACAGACTAAGCAATTATCCCTCTTCTGCTCTTGCAGGAGCTGCCTGCATTGAAGGCTCAGAAATTCATGGTCATACCTGTTCCTTTCCTCCTTTGCTTTCACAGATTCTCACAAGAGAAAAATAAAGCAGTCCTTCCATTCTACAAAGCACTGAAAGTCTCTCCTGAAATACAGTATCATTCTGAATTCACACTTCAAGACAAATTCTGACTTGCTTCAATTAGCAACAAGAGCAACAAGAATAACCAGAAGTATAGAAAACATTTTCTAAAATTATAAGACAGAAAGCACTGTATTTATCAATCTAAAGAGCAAATAGCTCAACAGGAAGAAGTAACAGCCTTAATAGCCAAACAACACACCCGAGTCACATCACAGAACCGCTATGTCGCTATTCTGAAGAGCCGTCTTGGACGTTCAGATCAATGTAAGATTTAGAGTCTTCAGTGTACAAAATGTGACAAAAAGAACTGAAAGTCATTAAATAAGTAAATTTTGGTTAAAAAAATAAAATTGTGTCCAACAGCAAAAAACCACTTGATTAAAAATTATTTTTCTTTCATAAAATATAGGGGGACCCCCCCTTCAAAAACTGCAACTATACCAGTTTTTCAACTGTTTTATATAAATAAGCAAGCTATAAAATGTCTGAGTATGTGTTCCAACAAACTACTTTCCCTGTTAAGCACAAGAAAGAATGCTTAAAAATAACAAGTTTATAGATACCTTTCAATGACTGTTCCATTTTGAATCATCCAAATATCACAATACGTGCGGACTACCAGCATCACAGCAATAAGCAGCAAATAACCTGTCTAGTAGAAAAAGAGAAGTGCAACAGTTAAGCAACGGATTAAGTTCACCACTTTTTTCTAATAAGTGGTCCAACCACATCTACCAGAAAAGCATTACTCTGCTATCCCAAGCTAATGTAATATTTACTTACTTTGCAGGAAACACATTAGCATACAATGGTTTTGATAAAACATTGATTACATTTTTATGGAGAAAGTTTGTCTTTTAAAAAGCTGCATTTGGTTGACACATATACTGAGCACATCCTGTAAGATGGAAGATTGCAGGGACAAAGAAGCTACTCCTATTCTGAGGCACTTTTCTGCCATAAGCATAGGGTCACATAGATTGCAAGGGACCTCTGAAGGTCACCTACTCCAACTCCCCACTCAAAACAGGGTCACTAATAACTAGTCAGACCTTGTAACATTGATCAAAAACCTTTAAGCACAACAGCTCAGTCAGTTTTCCATTGGCTATCAGGGTACTAGGGGAGACCTTAGTCTCAAGGCCTCACTAAAATCAAAGTATTCGACAGCCTCTGTTCCTCCCTTATCCACGTAGCCAGTCATCTTATCACTGAAAGCAATCAGGTTAGTAAGGCACGATCTGGCATTCACAAATCCAGGCTGGCTGTTTGCAATCACCTTTTTGTCCTTCACGTGGCCAGAGTTAGCTTCCAGGAGGATTTGCTCACAGCTTTACTAGGAATATGGTAAGGCTGACCAGCCTGTAGCTTCCAGTATACTTGTTTCTGAAGATGGGAGTGATGTTTGGGTTTTGGGGGGGAATTATCAGTAAGCTCTTTTGTTGGCCATGACCTTCTGAAGTTGATGGACACCAGGTCTGTCAGCATTCTCAGAGGCATTCCCATCCATGCTTCCACCTTCCATGTACTTTCTTTTTGTGAATGAGCTGTCAAAAGTCCCTGTTCATCCAGAGCTGGCTGCCATGCTTGCTCTTTCTGCACACTGGAATTCATTGCTCTTGTGCCTAATGTATGTTGAAGTTATAATACACTGCAGTTCATCGCTTAAGTTCTGAGCTCAACTAATGCTCTTTAAAAAAAACCTTAAGTGTTCTAGAAAGCATGAGGAAAATGCTGAGGCAAGCAATTTTATCTTGCTAAATTCTAGTCTATATAGCTTTCCTGAAAAGATGCTAACAGACTCCTTGACAAATTCACTTTCTAATAAGGGTTGGCCTAGACATAAGTTACAAAAGCAAAATTATGGATGAACAGCATGCAATTTAAAGATAGGAAGCATTTGCAGAGAGAATTTAGTACCTTGCATCAAATCAAGCAAAACCTGGATGCCCTTTTAAAAGGCGTCCTACAGACAGTAGTTATTAACTCTTTAACTGACAGTAAACAGCTGATCTGGTACTTGAAACCTGAATGCAACTTTTTAGTGATCTAACAACTGAACATACATGTAGATTTTTATATTAATATGTTGCTATTTTCAAATATGTTTAGTCCTATTCAAGTAAGGTATATGTTTTTGTTTAAATTCTGATATAATCACAAAAGAAAACTTGACTCCAAAAATGCTCGTTTTTGTTACTGCAGGCAACGCTTACCTCTTTACAAAGTGTTCTAGGGACCATTATTTTCAGGATTCGACATATTCTTGCAATAAACACTCTGTCCACCATTGCTCGCTCCTTCTTTCCCTCTTTCTGCTTCACACAGAACAAGCAAAACAAGTGAGTTTTTTTCATAATGTATTATTTAAATATTGATGCAGTATTTTCCCTATCCAAGATACTTACAGCTACCTCCCTTCTGCACCATCTGCAATAGTTCCCTCCAATTTAAGACGTGCTCACACAAGTTAAATGAAATGTAAGAATCAGGAGCCTATGCCCTCAAAGCTAACAGAAATCCTAAGTATGAGAACTAAGCTATCAAAACAAATTGAATTGAATATGAAGTAGCTGCCATGATAACATAGATTTGAAATAAATATTTTGTAAGTGATATACAAACAATGCAGACCACAGCATTAAAATATCCAATTACAAGTTATAATGCAATCTGCCATCTTTCAACATTGCTTGTCTCTAAAAGACACCATCAGCCAGTATTTTTAAAGATGCCTTTCATTATTTGTCTACACCATTTAACTCCTTGACTGTACAGCCCAAACTTGCTTCGAGTGAAACCAGAATTTCTTATCCTTTTGCTTCTAAAAAGCAAGTGCAACACACTCCCAGTGAGCTAAATCTACCAGACTTAGAACCCCTTCTATACACAAACACCTTTTATTTAGGTCAGTTGCATTTCTTTACTCCATATAACCTTATCTTCTATCCTAATGCGAAAACTTGTTAACGAGCTAATGGTCCAGGTCCTTCCTTCGTTTTCTTTCTTTCCTTTTACAGTTGTGACATAAGGATTTATTCCTGAAAACAGACTAAAAGGGCATACATGGGTACTTAAAACAAGTCCTGTCTAATCAACCTAATCCTGCTATCTTTGCTACCTGACTCCTGTAACATACTTAGGAAACCTGAAAGAAAAAAAAAAAAAAAAAAAAAAAAAACCAAAACTAAGGGGACAGAATAGCAAAGACAAAGAAAGTAGCTTGTGATCCACCATTAATCAACTTAGGCAATCCTATCAAACACTTCACTTAATTTCCAAGAATTATTACACTTCAGAAACTTGCAGAAAGAGCCCAGCTTAATCTCTTCACTATTTACCTATGCAACATGATGGGCAACAAGTGCAAGCTCTGAGCCCCAAACACAAATTTACTCTGAATACTCTGTGAATAAGCCTACACCTGTTTCTCATGGGATGAAGTGAACTGTTGTCCTGTCCTTTAAAAAAAAACCTACACACACACACCAGAAAGCCACTATGTGAACACAAGCTATGGATAAAAATTCAAGATAGATAGGGTGCCATATGGTAGATGATAGAAATATTTTAATTTAAAATCATTTACACAAAAATCCAAGCAATCCCTACAACTAATGACTACTGTCCAGGCCTATATGAAGCATGACCCTACACATATTATTGCTTTTCTGTAAAAAACACAATGTCTGATGTATGAAATTTCTAGGAGTACCTGACTAAACATATTTGATGTCCAAGCTGAACGTCTTCCTCTCCATTCATATCTTCCCCATTTCTACTGTTTTGTTGCACTTACATTAATTCCAATACCTTCTTTCCTAAAATTTTTTTTCCTTAGACTTTTAATTCCTTATCCACTATATTTATATGCAAGATGGCTAGGAATAAGAGAAGGCTAGTTAAGATTTTTACAAATAGGTATAGCTATGTGACATACAGGTGTTTATGGCAGATAGTGTAGTCAAAGTCTGGCTAGAAGTTAACATGATGCTTACACACACCTTTATCCAGTCCAAGCTTTTTCTTAAGTTTTCAGCAAAGATGAAAATACATGGAATAGTTACCTATTCATGCCATCATATGATCCAATATTTGTAATCATGGGCTCTGCCCTTTGGGCTAATTGTTTTATTTTATTTGAATATGAAACAAAAAACTTGATTTAAAGGGATATAACATATCCTTTTCAAATTAACTAACAGACACACAAAAGATCAGGGAAATGCCAAACCTCCTACCAGAAGTTTAAAGTACTTTTTAGAAATTATCAGATTCTATATCTTGTTCCATCTTTTTTTGTTTTAAATAAAAAGCAAATGCAAGTCATACCAAGTCTACAAGCAGCTGTTTGTTGCTATGCATACAGCCGAACTTACAACACTAGTCCTTAAATATCCATTAGGCAAAGAGATGATTCTTCCACTTGTTTCATCACTGCAAGTCTGAAAGTATCATTCAAACCACATATGCACAATAGCCATCATTCTGTCCAAAATAAAACTACGATTACAGGACTTAAAGTTTAAAAAATTCCACAGTATTATTTAAAATTATTAAAAATATATTACACAAAGAAAGAATTACCTCATTGTTCTGCAACACTTGTTTTCCACTTCTTTTACTGTAGAGGAAAAAATATTTTCCTTATTAACACACATTTATCTTGATCTCTACACAGTTGAAAAAAAAAAAAAGAAAAGCTTGGGATTATATATCTATCTTTCAAAACAGTACTGTGTCTTCACAGCAGGGCTACCCTTTATGTCAAACTTATGTGCTGTTTTTATACTATTTCAATGAAACTTTACTCCTTCCAGTGTTTGGTTTCATGTAGGGAAATTAAATCTCTCTTTTTCATCTCTGAGTTTTGCTTCACCTTGTCTTCTGTACCATGAACTCCTAATGTTTTTTCTGGTTTTAACATATACTTTGCAAGCATGGCTACATGGTTCCACTGACCACAAATGAAAGCTACATGAATGCAGATTCAGCAATCCAAGCAACCCAACTTTGATGTTTCACACTATCTACATAAGCCAAACAGATTTATTTTGCATTATATTTGACTTTCAAATAACACATTTTACTGTATATAAAGATTATTTTTCATAAACATGTGCTGCAAGGGGGACAAAAGTCAGATCCTGTGAAATCAAGTTCCTGCAAAGGTGTGCATTGGAAGGGGAGTTGTTTTTTTATTCTGCCCTTTTTACTTCCCCTACATTTTATAGAACAATTAGAGAGAAAATATTTATCAATTAGTGCTAAACAAACATTCAGAAGTACAATGCCATTCTTCCTCTCCTTTTAAGAATGGCAAGATGACACAAAAGTTTGTCTTTCTTCCTTTCTGAACATTTAAGCATCAGATAAGCAAACAAAGCTGTCGGTAGAACTTACCCATTTATGTAGTTTAAAAGCGACAGCTAACTATATTAAATTGTAACCTACCATTTTGCAATCATCATATTAAAACATTGAGAGCAGGCTGCCTGAAAATGGTAATATTCATACACTTTCAAGACAGCACCTAGGAAATTACAGGGAAGCATAAACTATGAAAGGCACTGCTCCTTCCACCTACAACATCAAAACAACTGCAGACTGTCAAATAACCAGTTATCCCGCAACTTTATCAACAACATCGTTTCACACTTATGCTTTAAAGGTCTGCAAAGAAAATAACTAAGACGAAACCATGCCTATTTTAATTTCTGATGATTAGAAAGATCTATGAATGTCACTGACCAATTAAGAGAAATAATTATTATGGAAGGAAGAGACAAGGTAGCAGAAGAACATGAGAAAAGATGGGAAGGAGGAGACCATGAAAGTGAGAAGGGAGAGATGCCAGTTTAAAAAGAACTTAATTAAAGGTAATGGCAAGATAGAAGCCTGAGAAGATAAAGATCTTGTAAGGCTACTTGTGCAAAAGACACAACAAAGAACATAAAGGGCAGCAGAGAGCAGACTGGGGGGAGAAATAGCTTAGTAAAAGTTCAGAAAAGATGTAACACTTCATCAGGCCATAATGGCAGTATGTCTGCAGAAACAGTAACAGCGTACAACATCTAAGAAACAATCTAGTAAAGACTACATCCTGGTGATAGGAAAGCAATGTATTGCTGATACAAGAAACTTGTACATCTTGTAATTTTTCTAAGTACAGAAGATTGACCTATTTTTTAAAGAGTGTTCTTGAGTATGGATCAGTCCAATCACATCTGGTTTGAAAAGCAGTATTCTTAGGTGTGAATAAGTTGTGATTAAACTACATGGGTATTTCCCTAGATGATTCATGACTTGCAGTAATGCAAAATGAAAGTATGCTGCTCTTCCAGATATGCTATAATAATTCCTCGCTTTGTTGCTTCAAGGCCTGCCAATGTTTGAAGTCACAACGCTCATAATACCCAACTATTCCAAGCTTTAAAAGGATCAGAAGTGAATACATTAAAATAGTAATATAATAAGATGAGGCCCAGAATTATTCTGGCAGTTGTATACCTTTGATGTATTTATTCATACATTTTTTCCTACAGTAGCTGTTGAGAGAAATTCAGTAACTGAAACTGATTATCCATTAAAGAGAAAGAACTGCTCAGAAATAGTGATCTCACATTTAATTAGAGCTTATAAAGTTTAAGAAAAAGTATTCATAAATTCAAAACCTAATAAAAAGAGGTTTAAAAGTGTTTTGTTCTCTTTTTCTAAAAAAAATTGATGTAAGATCAAAACAAGACTAATTTGTCAATAAGGAAACAATCTTATATATGAAGCATGGATTACCTAGCAGCAGAAAAATAAATGTGGCTACACAGCTCCAAAAATGTTGCTCTTGCTATTAAAAAAAAAAAAAAAATCCATTGTTATTTTAACAAGTAAAAATCATTTTGTAACAAAAGACTATGCCATAGTTCTGCCTGGAATAGAACTTCCACAGGCCAATTACTGCAGAACTTTTCCTTCTCAAGAGTCTTTTTTTCAGCCCAATACCTACTGGCACTACTCCAGACTCCATTATACTATTGTAGAACTATTTTGTGAGAATTGTGGTTGTATTCTCATTGAATTTAAAGGCTAAATAACACCCTCAATTAGTCAGCAAGAATACAAGACTATCTGGTTACAGCAGAGAGCTCTAACATTTGGAATAGATTTGAGCTCTCTATTATTCCAGACCTCTCATTTACTTAGTGTTGAGGCACCGCAAGCCTTGTTGGTGAAGGAAGGTAAGTGCTACATGCTGTCCAAATTCTCTACTGCAAATAACTCCTCTGGTACAGGGGCTGCCGTTAAGCAGCAGAAACATAAGGCTGCCTCTCACTGCAATGTTAACTTTAGTGATTACCCTACCCACACACGTTGCTCTCCAGTTTGAGTTAAGCTGTGCTTTTTAGTATCATAGGAGTGCCTGGAAGCTCAAGTGCTACTAATGCTTGACTTGGTGATGTGGTAGGGTAACAGCTATGATACAGCTCTGGTTACTATAATTCATCATGTGCTTATTCAGTCAATATTACTACAATTCAGGCAGCTACTATGAAATTGCAGAAGAGCTCTACTTTTGATCTCCAGTGTAGTTACTCTCACTTCATCACAAGTTACTCACCATGAAACCCTCCCCTGAGCATAGTATTGAGGCTGAAGCTGGACTGGCTGGGATAATGAAAGATCCCAAAGTAAAGACAACTTCCAGACAGTTTGAATGGGAGTAGCACTGAATTCAGCAGCAATGTGAAATGTGTCCCACAGGGAACATGTCTGTTCCTCTCTACCTCGAAGTCAGAACTGTGCAGTGACCATTCACCATTCATTTCTCCCCTTTTCCTTCTGTATCAGAAAGTCCTGATATCTTTCTCCTGCACTTCCTTAGATTTGGATTACCTTTTTTACTTCCAGCCATCAGATCCCCTAAGGCATTAGATTTTATCAGAAAGAATTCAACAGTTACATTACAGATACTAAGAAAATACAGGACCTTGCTTTATGTGACAAAAAAGAGGCATGGTGACAAAAATAAGACTACAAGAACAAATATTTAAGAGATGACTTTATGGCGAGGAAAAAAAAATACACCATAGAGCAATCTCATCCAGGAAATTATTACATTTTGAACTTATAAATGCCTAACTTTGCAGCTTAAAAATAACATGATTTTAAACTGAAAAATGACAGTTTACATATGGAGAGAATATTTTGAAAGCATGAGTCAAGAACAACTTAATACAGTAACATTTAGTCAAACCTACACAAAAACTTGTCTATTTAATTGCTGTAATTTATTTCTCTGAAATAAAGCCTGTAGAAATATAAAAGCTAGCTTTCTTCCAAGCTCTTACTGTACCAACAGAATCCAGAGTTCTGTAGCAGAATTACTTAACTCACCATAACTCATCAACATCTGCTTGCTTTTTGGTTTTTCCACATGGAAGATAGTTGACAAACTAAGTTTAAGTTTACTGCCAGGGAATTGCGAAAAATACTTGCCAATACAGTAATGAAATAACAGACTTCATTAAGTAGCAAGTAGATGATGGGGAGACTGATTTTTGAATTTCCTTCATGCCTTCACATATAAGGTGGGGTGGTGATGGTGAGGTTTTTGAAAAGGGTTACCCAGACAATATTTAGAAAAACAGGTAAGGTAAGTTATGGTACTAAAATATAGCTATTGATCTGGATAGGAATAGTTTTGGATAAGGATATGAACACAGATTATTCAAAAAGTGAAACAGCACTTAAAGACTGTTTCTGTACAGTTTCTTTACAGTTTTCTTTAGAAGCATTAAAAATCTTAATTATATGTATCTCTTTCCCTGTCTTCATCAGGTACTACTACACTAGTGAAATATTTCTCCAAACTTCCACAGTCTCATGCTTAAATTTTAAAGCTATCAGTAAGTCAAATTCTACTTTCAAAAGGCAGAACTTCATCAATAGATCACCATGGTTGATGCAGCAATGCAGGTCACAAAGTCAAGAAAAAATTATATAGAATGAGATACAAAGTACTTTTGATTCAGATGATCTATGGAATAAACTTCCAGAATATCTAAACTAAGTAATTCTGTAAAAATCTTCCTCTATAAAGGGGATGGGGAGAGAAGGAGCTTCTATAAAGAATTAGTCCTATTAAAATAATAATAATTAAAACCCCCCAACTTTTATCTGCTTCACATGACCATCTATGGTAACAAAATATAGATAACCACATGAGTTTAATTTAAATCAATTTTCATGGTGTTTCCTCTGACTGCTACCTTCATATTAAACAAAACAAAGCATTGTTTCAAAATCATCCTTTATGCTCATAGTGTTTAAAGTCAGACTCAAACCAAGCTAACACTTCAATGACTACAATAGGCATACATGAAAAGTCACTTTTAACTACAGCAATGTCTTAGACATGCCTTATCAAGGTTATCATTTATGATAGAAAGTATTATGATCAGTTTTGGACCCCCAGTGCAAAAAAAAAAATTGCTAAACTTGAGCAGGTTCAGCAGAGGGACATCACGATGGTCAGGAAGGTGAAACACTAGCCCTCTAAGGAGAGACTGAGGGAAGAGGGCTTGATCATCCTGGAGAAAAGGTGGCACTGGGAGAACCTAATAGCAGCTTTCCAGTACTTAAGAGGCCACTGAGGACACAGAGTCAGACTCTCTACACAGACACACAGAAGAAAAAGACAACAGACACACACTGAATGGGGGAGGTCCTAAATGGATATAAAGGGGAAAAAAAAAAATTTAAGAATATCACTATTATGATAACAGAGCATTGTAACAAGTAGTCCAAAGACTGTGGAATATGTCATTAGACGTTTTCAAGATCTGACTGCACAAAGCCCTCAACAACCCAGTCTGAATTCAGTGTGGATCCTGCTCTAAGCAGACACTTGGATTTAGTGACCACTTGAGGTGCCTTGGGGCCTTCTATCTTAAAACACTCTATAATTTTACTTTAAAAAAAAAAAAACAAAAAACACCAAAAAAAACCCAAACAAAACCCCACAACACAAACAAGCTAGAGAGATAAAGGAGCATGTATCACCTGAAGAAGTTTCAGGAAAAGCAACATCTCCAATGTAGCCTGCTATCCATTATTTAACTGCACAGAGCTTTTACAGCAAAAATACATGTAACACAAAGAAAGGTATCAGCAGAACTGGGATGACACAACTACACCAAACTTTTCATTCATTCATGCATGGTAACTGAATAGCAACTCACTAAAGATAAGTAAATAGGCAAATACTTAATAGACAGTAGGCAATACAACAAAACAACCATCCCCAACATTGAGAAACATGATCAGCCAAAACCGGCACAATGTTTTAAAGAAACTAATAGTTTCAGGATGCTGTACAGGCACTTGGCAGCCAATCCCACCTCAAGGGCAGCAGTGTAGCACGGGGGGAGGCAGAAAACTTGATAATACCACACAATTTCAATCTCCAAATAAGTGTTGGTCACAGCATTCAGTCTTTGAGTTTAACTCTATTTCTGTACCAGTGAAGCTATTATCTTGAAAGAAACATGCAACAATGATAGTTACTCAAAAATGGTAATTCTCAACACTACTGAAAAAGGAAGGTACTTGAGAAACTGGGAAAAAACCTTCAAGAGGCCACTAAGTCTAGTTACTGAAAGGTCTCAAGAATACTAGTTCTGTGGTGTTTATTAGCAAAAAAGAAGTTAAAGATTACTGTCTCTAGAAATACCTGTCTCCTTCCAGAACAAAGTTCAGTGGAAGCAATCTACACTGAGCTAAGCATAACAACAGGGAATTGCAGATGAAGAGAGATAAGCAGGACTTCCAGTTTAATGACAGGTGAAGAGGAAATAAGGGTTATGTTATGTTGTGCTTAACTGCAAAAAAAAGGCACAAATTGCAGGTCGTGCTACCTTCCTTCTGTAGAGTGGGATGACTAGCTTCTGCCCAACACAGAGTAAAGGAAGAATATCTGTTTCAGGAATAAGCAGAGCTTTTAAAGGAGTTGTTACCTCTAAGCAACCTTTGTATTTTTATTTTGCAGACCTTACATTCCAGAATCGCAATGAGTAACTTTTGTAGCTTTAAAAAGAAAAAAAAACCAAACATGCAAGAATCAGAAATTATTACAGATTCATTTATTTGTGCAGGTTTTTTATGTATTTTTGTGTATCTTTTTATTCAAGATACTACTGTGACATTGTAAAGACAGAATACAATTCAAATGAGTAAAGATGGAATACAACAGCATACTTTGTTACAGTGTGAAGAAACAACAGTTATAATGAGGAAAAGTATAGTGTCACACATAGCTCACTTATTGGTGACATAGCTTCATATTGCAGATCCCACACAGAGGAATAGAGAGCAACAGTACAGTTATTACAGGTCAAGGGCAGCAAGCTTACTGAGAAGCCTGGGCACAGTCCAAAAGCATGCCTATTTATGCAGTACACCCTGAGCACACACAGAAACCAAGAGCACAATTTTCTTGGCTCTAGGTTGGTGGCTAGTTGCAGCATAACCAAAAATAATGTGGGGGGAATGCATTCAGGCAACCAAGCAGGGAACTCTGAGAAGGTCACAAACAACTATGTCACTGCAAGCAAGGGCCCTGAATTGCTCTGCATTGCTAAAGCTCAAAAAGTTTCTAAAAACATTTGAGAAGGCAAAGCAGAACTGTTGCAGAGGAAATTCTGAGTTTCAGTAGAAACCTGCATCTCGATAATGAAGTAATATGTAAAGAAAAACGTTAGAGTTATTAGTTTTTCCATAAAATTTTGCTCTGGCCTGAGCTGGATAACAGTAGAAAAAGACTACTTCTAGCTAGCTCCCTAGAAAGTAAAAAAAAAGAAAATAGTTTCACAATGTTACACACACTTACACTAGATCTTGGCTTAGACACCAATCATTTTATGCAACTTATTAAGAGAGAAACCACTAATTAACTACCCAGGCCCAAAACAAAGGCAGTCTGAACGCTAGGAGTAGGGCTGAGTCATCTGGTTTCTCCTGTCTCCATACCCTCTAGCTGAAGACAGGTTTTCTGAGCCCCAAGCAAGTTTTTCTACAAGATTGTATTTTAGATGCATTTTCTAGTAATCTTACCTGTATGTTTTGGGGTTGGGGTTTTTTTGTTTATTTTTTAAAAGCTAGTGCACATACAGCAAGTAGTGGACTGAACAGTTACATTCACATTCTGGATAAACCTACTTTGATGTAGTTGTGTAGATTTTTTTTTAATTTTTTCTTTTTTTTTTTTTAAACACACACCTGCCACCTTTTCACAAACCAGCACAGGTTACCTTTGAAGCTTCTACATATGTGCAACCAGTCTATTAGTCTGCAGCAGTGCAATTTCACCCTTCTTGTCAAACAGTTGGTAGGGACTCAACTAGAACAGCTTCCATCATGCAAAAGACACTAGCAAGGCTTACCCAAACATCTTCAGAGCTTAAAGAAATGAGGCAAACTAACAAGAGAGAATAACATCCTAAATATACAAAACCAGAATAAAAACACACGACTTCAAGTTACAACTGCGACTTGTTACATTGAAGCTTCTGTGTTATATTTGAAAGCTCCTCCAAATGTTTGAACATGTTTATCACTTCTGATTGTACTTGTACCAATCACTGCCAAACTGCGGGTTCACGGGCAGTCCAGCTGATGACATAAGCAGAACATCTACTTCCACTCTGTCAGAAGAAAAAGGCTGAGAAGCCCAATGACAGGCAAGTGCATAGGTCACGTGTGACCTAAGATGAACTGTGCAAAACCCTACTTGATATAGGCTGTGTCAACAACTCTGTTAGCCTTTCCCCCTGCTTTAGCCATGTCTAACCTCTAAAGCCCCAAGCATACATTTGTCTTCCCTTATGCATGTTTTCTCCACAGGGGAGGAGATGTCAAACACTTGGGTTTTAGAAGTTCAATTTATACAAAATTAAATGTCCATACCCTAGCATCCTCTTGGATGCTAGTGGACATGGCTGGGTGATCAGAAAGGCTAGCGTATCTAGGAACAGATTCCAAAATCTTTTATTTTGTCATCTTTCCATATATTACAAATTCCTTCCTATTAACTCCATTCATGTTTCTTCCCTTTCCCTAATCTTGCAGTGCCAAACTCTACCTTTTGTTATTATTTTACCTTTTATTACTTCTTTCAGTTCCTTCTTCTGGCATAAAGCTGCGTAAGTTAAATACCTTCTTTTTGAAAGTGGTCCATGTTCATCATTCTCCACTTGTGTAAGTACTTTATTTTAAACTACATGGATATTCAGGAACAGTTCTCACTATAGGGATAATGGACAATATCCAGCTTCTTTATGTAAGACCCCCTAAGGTTTTACTTTTGAAGCAATCAAGTCTTAAGCAAATATTCTGCTACTTCTTGTTTGAGGCAGTACTGTCTAATATTCAAGACAAAGTTCCTAAAACAGAAATGGCATTAGATTTTTGTGGATGACAGGTAACATATAACTTCATTGTATTTTACATACAGAAGTGTAAAGCTTGGAGGGCAGGGGCTCAGAATTTCAATAGTTTTGGCCATTTGGCACAAATGTGAACTACAATCCCCCCCTCATGTATTGTCAGTAAGGTTGAGACCATATGTATTCAATTAAAATAGTAATTCACAGCAACAGACTGCTATCCCCTAGTAACAGCAGCTGTTGAAAGAGAAACATTTGCTGTTTGTGTTCGCACACAATACTTTTAGTACAGCACAAAACATCATTTAGGAAAATAGTAAAGATTAATTAAAAGTTTTTATTTCAACATCTTTCATAACTTGTAAAAATATCCATTCCAAAAATCAGCCTGTTCAGACCTTGCTTAGTGACAAGGTCTTGGTCATTAAACTTTTTTCTTTACTTTAACTGACAGGGAACAAAGTACAAAGAATACTGATCTGGGTTCTGCTGGTTTTCCTTCTTTCTTCCACTCTATAAATCTCTCTCCAATACTCCATAGTGGAAAATAGAGCCACTGGTCTTTAAAACAGATTTTACGAGTAATTTCCCTAAAGGGAAGCAACATGTTCAACTGTCAAAACACTGATCATCAGTGCTGGAGACACTTCTGCTTACAGAAACAGCTCATGTTGGATTAAAGTCATGATTGTTTTTTCCTCTATCATGTAGTCACTCAAATAAGACAACTTCTTATCATTCTAAAAAAACTCAAATACTACAGCGAAGTCGTTAATTGCATTTACATATAACAACTTCCACCCTCCCAAGAAGAAATTAAGCTTTTCCAAGGAAATAGACTTTTTGAGGAGAGCAACAGTGCATTTTTCTTTCTGCGCTTTACTCCAAGGAAGTAACATGGAATACTGACAAGTTACTATAAGCAAACAGTTCTACATTGTTTTATTTTGGACGATTTTAGAAAGTTGTGGTTAAAATATATTGTAAACTGCAAGTGATATCACCTCTCAGTTTTGCAAGACTAATGAGTGATGTAATAGCTCTTACATCTGTGACTAATCCAGCTAGCACTAATTAAGTGATCTTTGACCTACTAAGGTAGGTTAGCCTAACACATACAGTTTAATTATTCATACATTAGTACTTGATACGAGTTGTACTGAACCTTGCCCCCATTGTCTGACAGTAGAAAAGTAGGTGAAAGTTGCCTCTTCTTTCCTTCCTGCTATCATTTCTATAACTGATTATTCTACATAAAAATGAACACAATATGAAAAGTCTGTGTAAGATAACTTTTTGTTATGCAAACACATGTGATTTGCTAGAAGATTTTCACTTTCTTTCCCTTTTAATTTGTATGTTATTTTACTTTTCAGTTTTGGCCAGCAGTGATACTGGACTATTGCTGACATTCCAGCAAAACTGAAAGAAAAAGCACACAAAATAAAACAGAAAAACAGACCATTATTCCAGAAAAATGTGATACAATAGCATATCTTATTTTGAAGACAAAGTACGTATAAGAAGCATAAATACTTAATTGTGTATTCTTCAATAAACTATGCAAGGAAAGTAGTTTTGCAGGTAAAGTTTACAGTTGTGCTAGGACACTTGCATGGCTCACTTGAACGTTAAGACTAGTGTTTTGCTGTTTATATTCAAGTTTGCAACATTCATCTTTGCCCTTAGGAAGCTCAAAGCTAGAATTTCATCCTCCAGAATTCAAGAAGCTGAAATTCATCTCACACTAACATGACACAACATTTTCAGGCATTATATACCAAGGTTAACAATGGAATTCACACATTATAAAATTAAATCACCACTATCCCTCACACACTTTACTCAGTTAACCTCAAGCAGCAGGTAGTCTGGAAGAGGACTGGTAATGTATCTAGATTGCCAAGTTAAATTCTTCTCTGTAGGAATAAGTAAACAAATTTAGGACAGCTGTACCCTCCCAACTTCTGCCTCTTCCCAAAGAGGCAGAGAGAAATACAGCACAGAAATTAGAGGGTACACTAGGACCTGGAGATTTTATCTTTACTGCACAAAGTTCTACCACTTGTTATTATACGTCAGCATCATTTACCAGCTGGAATATGTAAAGATTTGGCACAATGACAATCCTTTCCAAAAGTATGCTATAATTTACATTAGCAACAAAGCATTAAGACATGAATGATACATGAACTAATGAGACGAAAGAAGGATGAGGCAATGATACTAACTGGATGCTTTTCTCTAGGCTGGTGGTATAGGTAATGTAACTACTGCCTAGTCTTGACAGGTAGCATTCTGTAAGGCTCCTGGAAAGGTTTGCCTCACAGAGAAACATGGAGAAAAGAATGAAGACCAGAATGAAAAACCACCCTCAAAAAATAGCATTCAAGCAGCAGCACAACTATTATGGAAACAACTGAATGTTGGAATCTATGGCAGCAATACAATACCAGTAGTAAATAAAACCTAAGCTGTGCAGGAACTCAAAACCATGAAGCAACACATATGCACAAGTGGAACAAACAAGTTTGCAAGCATGGTACTTATTTTAGTAACTGTATTTGTAACAGATTTGACAATGCAAAATGGCTTGAGAGGGGAAGACTACAGAAGTAAAGGATGAGATATCAGAAAGACTGCAGACTGCAAATAGAGGAAAAGGGACAGATCAGGTCAAGCTCTCACAACTCCATTCAACTGCTGAATTAGCTGAAACATAATTCCTAAGTTATCTCCACTTTCCAACTCTCACGAATCTTGTAACAGTGTTTGTTCCAGCTAATACATACAAATGTCTCCAATTTTTAACACTGTACCTAGCAAAAATCAAAGATTCCTGCAGGAAGGACACATTCCAAATAAAGTTCTTCCGACTTTCAGTATGTTCACTCCCAAGCTAAGAGATGCATTGCTACTGTCAAGTCCGGCAGATCAACATCAGAAGAATTGCAAGCAAAATAGTTTATTGGGACAAGCCAGGACCCACATTATATTTATTTCAGGGGTAGGGAGATTACTCTGGACAAGTTCTAGCCTGCTCCTGTCAATTGTATGCTACTAGTAGTGGGAACATACTAAATGCACTTCCAGTGCAGATGCAAGTCCAGTGTTGTTTTGGAGGTGTGCTCCAATCTGAATTAATCTAGTTTGTGTGCTCCAAGATCACTCCTCAATAAAGGCAAAGCAAGGCAAACACGGACAATTGGAAGATTCACTTTAGAAGAATACTCTTGATCTGAATTAAAGTGTAGATGCTCCCAGAACATCCACATGGTCGAGTCTTTCTTACAAACACCATTATAATACACTAAGTGTGAAAATCTTGCACTACCGTGTCAGTAACTCTCCCAGCTCACCATTTTTAGCCCTTTTATATAGCTTTTCTCCTTTTTTACAAGGGTAAGCAGAGATACCTGAAAAATATCCCTCCCTGTGAGTTTGATAGAAGACTAACTCTGAGCAATACTTTGGGATCTTGTTGTTTCTATTCTCAGGAAGCAATGTAAGGTAGCAAATGCCTGAATTGTCAACAGTATGTAAATTTCTGATATGTTATATGACAAAGTTAGCTAAGTCCATGAAGCTCTTAAAGGTATTATGTGTATAAAAGGAATTAGGCAAAATAAAACTGGATTGTTGCTTAATCACAGGTATGTTATTACTTAAGTCTGTTGAGTAAGTTCATTTCACTGTCAAGATCTAGCACCAGGATAAGTTTGTATCGACTACATGGTATCTAACTGTACTACTGTAAGATACCCTGTCTTTAGCATATGGTCAATAGTCTACAGCCACAAATATGCTAAAATTGTGCGAGGATTGAGTCTGAGGTGTATTCTTCATCTGCCACTCTTTATGGTACTCTAGTGCTTCACAGGAGATTAACAAATACACACCCTGGCACACGTATACCACTAAGGCATCCTCACGGGCAACATAACCAGGTACCACCTCTTTGAAATTGTTATCCGTGTACCTAACTGCCACACGGCAGCATTAAAACAACAGCTGGGGTCCATTATTTGCCTATGCAGGTAGGGCATCCCAGGACATCCCTAGAAGTCAACCATGCGTTAATGTTAGTTCATAGCCAGGAAAATGGAGAAAACGACTATAATTGGAGTGACGAGGTGGCAGTGGCTGGATACTCGGCACGAGCAGCATCGACCGCACCTCAGGGAAGGCGGGAGGGGGAAGCAGCCTGGCCCCTCTCCACAGGAGCCACCTCCCCGAGAGGAGGGTGCGTGAAGCAGCGCCCCGTAACAGCGGGGACGAGGACTGCCGCTCCGGAGGCCGAGAGCCGACGAGGGGACCCACAGCTCCCGCTTGCCTCGGCCTCCCAGCGCTCGCCCCGCGGCTCGTCCCCGGCCGCCCCTCCCACCCCAGGCCTGGCCCCCGGCCCCGCCGCTCGCCTCCCCCAGCCCTCCCCGCTCACCCGTACTGGGCTGCCGCCCGCCGCTTGTTCAGCAGGCAGAGGAGCGCGCAGGCAGCGGCGGTGGCCCCGGCGATGGCGGAGTGGCGCACGGTGAGGTACTTGCTGTAGGCGGCCATGGTGGGAGCGCAGCCACTGAGCCCAGCCGCGCCGAGCGGAGCCGAGGCCAGCCGAGCAGGCGCAGGGAATGCCGGGAGGGGGGCGGGGCCCACCCGGCCTCCCCTCCGCCGGCAGGGCGGCCCGTGCCGAGCTTCGCCTGGGGAGCGATGGCGCGGGCAGGTTTTGCAACGGGGGCAACGGTAATTAACGCTCCGTCCCCGTCTCCCACGCCAGCGGGCGTGCCCCTGCGCCGGGCGAAAGCGAAGGGGCGTTCCCTCCCGCGCCAGCGGGGCCGGGCCTGCCGACGGCTGTCCTCGCCTGGAGGTCGGGCTGAGAAGCCGGATGGCCCGGCCTGCCCCCGCGGCTGGGCCGGCGCCTCGGCCTCGGCCTCGGCCTCAGCTTCAGCCGCGGCCTACGTTTTCATTTTCTCAGGCATCCTCGGCTTGGCACCTCCAGCCGTGTGTGGCTGCGGTCCTTAGTTTCCACGGGAGGGTCTTTGTGTGGGTGTACAGTGTTATTTCTGAGTGTGGATTATAAATGCCATACAAATGTGAGGACAATACAAAATAAACCTCTTTAGAGAGACTTTGATCTAAGTTTTGCCACACTTTTTTTTTAGGGCCATGAGAAGACCTGCCGAGATTGACTTTCAGGCAGAGGGTGGAATGAGTTGTCACCTATGTAAGTCCAGGAAAACGATCCCTGTCACGGGCAGAGCCGCGCCAGGTACAGTGGGAGATTCCAGCTAGCCTTCTCCTACAAAACCAGTTATACTTGCACAGGTGCTTTTTGCAGCAGAGTTAATAACAGTTTGCCAAGTCAAGCTGTACCAGCAAAAACACCCATGCCAGCATAACTGTATTTACACTGGATCTTCCCCTGTGGTCATATCCCTCAGGAAGATACCTGATAATATCTATGAAGTGGCTCTACGTTCTACAGGAACTCATCAGTTATATATTTAAGTCCTGTATTGGTGCAATGGTTAACACTGAAATGACAAAACAATTTCTCTGATCAAACTTAAATGCAGATCAAAATGTGGTTAGAGTCAATATATCTATTTTTAGTCTAAAAAAGGTTTTCATACAGGCTTTTAAAAACATTGGAATACCTTTCAATGTTGTGGTTTTGTTATTGTAGTATAAGAGTGTGTGCATAGGACAGTCAATTTATTGAGTATTCCTATTTCTTTCAAATCCATCTGTCTGGAGCAGCAGGGCTGAAGCTGCAGTTTAATGAGAAGTAATCTGTTTCTTCATTGTGAATCACCACATACTTTTCTTTCTCTCTCCCCATCCTTGGTATCATCAGACATTTGGGGAGAAATTTATATTTTGATGTAAAACCTAGAATCTCAAAACATCAAATTGTTCACATGTTCTAGAACCTTAGAGTCAGGACTACTGAATCTAGTTCTCTGGTACTTGTTCTGTGACCTTGGGCAAATCAGTAATCTCCCTGCTTTAAAATACCTGCTGTACATTGGTGTTCTGGGAAAAAGAATCATAAACGGTTTGAAGTGTTTCTGATCCTCAGGACATAAACAGCAGAATCAACACAGCATTAGTAAATTCATCTTATTTTATAAGATGAATGTTTGTAAAAATATCTTGCTTTTTTAAATCTTAGATACTCTGGCAGTAGGTAAAGGTGAGAACCTAAAATGAGAGAGTTTCTTCATCGACATAAACTTCTTATATTCAAATCATTACAAAAATGAAAATTTCTACAAGTTTTCAGGTTTACTGAATCTTTAAAGTACAGTTTTGCTGCTACTTTTAATCTCAACGTCTGTGCAGAGATCAAGAGCGCTATGATATTCCTATGCGTTTCTTTACAAGTCCTCTTCCCTCCTTACGCTTAGGTTGGTTGTGCCCTTCCACAGAACTAGCTATCTAATACAGCTTAACTTTGTTTACATCAGTGTCCATCTGTTTGGGCCATGCTGACCTTTGTTGTTTGCATGACTGGTGTTCTGCTATGTTTGTCTTCAGCAGTGTCCTTATCCCACTTTCTGAAGCTAGCCAATACCATGTCCTATTACACATTTTATTTCTCTTCTTATTTGTCCTTAAATAATTTCACATACACCTATCATCTTCTGAGAAACTTGTCTCATGCATCCAGACTTCCACTGTTTCTTCTACTGCTTCTACTCTTGAATATTGCTTTTTTTCAGAATAACTTTGTTTGCATGATTGATAAATGGGCACTTAGTTCCAAACCTGAAGGTTTTATTGATCCATTATTTCATCAGTTTCCAACAACACTCATGGCTAAGCATATCCTTGATAAAATAACCCACACAGATCAAATGCTTTTGTGACAAAAGCTCCTTCTTTGTTCTGCAGTTTGAGATACGCTGCATTTCAATACTTTATACATTGCAGTCATTTTGTTTCCTCGGTATTCTTGGTACAAGTCAACTGTGAGAGTTTTCCAAGGTAGCAAATAACAGCAACATTAATTCAAGTGTATCTCAGATGTAAAAGCTAGAGGTGGAAAGGTAGAAAAGGTAGAGCTTGGAAGAAAACAAAGCAAAGAGTACCACCCCTGACACCTGTATTAATAATAGTGTGTGTAGTTTCTCTGAAGAAGCAAAATCAAATTGCCAACTGAGCTTTTAATATGGTCCATGGTATGGTTCAGGCTTCTTACTAGCTATGAAAGAATATCCATAGAAATCAAGCTGTTTAAACTAGACAGTGCACTCTGAAGTGAAGACTGAAGCCTGTAGGAAGAAAAATATATATTTACTATTAAAGCCTTAAAACCCTATAATGGACATCAGTAGACATAACAGCAAGTGTTAGGGTATGGTCCCATATCTGAAGTGTTAAGCAGCAGGATCAGCCTAAGCAATTATTCAATTTCACAATTTAAAAAAAAAAAAGTCTTCTTAATAAAAAGCAGGAATAAAATTACTAAACAGTTCGGATTCTTAAGTCATGTCCTCAGTCAATCTTGATTTTAGCCAGTTGAGTTTTAAAGAGTATGTAAAAGTCAGGAATATAAGAAATTGTTATGGAGTGAGTATTTTGTCCCACTAAGAGTTATGTGAGTACGTTTTTTTTTTAAATGAAGTCTAGGTTAACAAATAAGATGATGTTCTGATTTGGTTTCTCTCAGAACAGGAAGAACCTGTATTATTTGCTGTTGGCACTTGGCATACAACACCCAACTATATTCTGAGAACAACATATCATCTAATAATTAAATGAAAAATCATGTTGTTTATTGTAGGTCCAATGTAACATATATTAATATCAGGGAGAGCAATTTACAAATGTTGTGAAAGGTAGCAGAAGAATGAGATTAATTTATGGAAGTTGAGCTAAGCTGTAAGATGCACACTGTACCCTGTGTCTTAGTTAGGTTTGAAGGTAATTTGTATAGTGCTGGTCTCCATTCTATAGGCTTGCACTTGCTTAATTTTTAAGTCCGTATAAATTCAGTAAGATTGTTCGCTTGTTTAATGTTAAATAAAGTACTATGGCATTTGAAAACTTAATAACTAGTGGAGCAAGAAGGACAGTTCCAAGCATTGATGTGGTCTCTTTTGTGAAATCTGTGTTATCTCTTAGGTGTATCTCTTAGGTGTAGAATTTGGCATGGTTTGCAGGGAAATTAATGAACTGCTCTATTAATGCAGTCATCAGTGTTAAGTGGTAAGGTTTTGTCATTCTACTGAAGTGCTATGCCAGAGTATTACTTTGTTGCTTGATTTTTAACAGAAGCAAGTTATACATCTGAAGTTGAACTACATTTAATTATGTATCAGTTTATATATATATGTGTATATGAATAATGATACAGACTATTCCCAATGACAGCTTCATCAGCTAATATTAACCAAATGGAATCATTATATGTTTAGTCACTTCATACAACTTGAAACTCCAGTGTGGGTGAAGTAGTGTGGATACGGTATCAGCCACTCAAAAGCCATAAGCCTCCACCTCCATGAAACATATGCTGATTATAACACAGGTTTGATCTTCAGAGTGGGGCCTACAGGGTGAAATTGAAATAGACATAAACTGTCTTTGATCTGCAGAACAGAGAGAGAAGACATACTTCCATTTCTTTGTACCTCCTGTTTTTTCCTTCTTGTTCTTGCCCTTTTCTTACCCATCTGCATGCTCCTCAGATGACTGGGATGTTACAGGACCTTAAGATGTGGGAAGGTCATCTTTCTGAGCAGAAAGTATGAATGGGGAGAATAAGTTAAGAAGTGTATAGAAAAAAAATGCTTAGAGACCTCAGGATGTACAGAGCATTGGGTTTAAAATACATTGACATTTGCAGACTTTCTGTGCCATTACTGCCTTACTTCCCCACTGTATGGGGATAGGAGTACTTGTCCTAATCTTTATTGACACCATAACTCACGGGCTTAACTGCTACACACAAGTCTACTTTCTGCATTTCCTTGATTTCTGACCATATTTTTTTGCTCTGACACCTATTTTTTTGATGTGACTATGATCTATCATCTATAAAAACAACTCTTACCTCTACTGAATACCTCACGCCTTTCCAAGATATGAGAGATCATTTTTCATAAGCACAGTTCATAAATTTAAAAGTTCAGATGAAAATGTGAAAGAACATAGGAATTACCATTGTAAGACCAGACTCAGAAATTATCTGGTCTCCTGTTGGTACATAGATAGTATCAGATACTCTAAGAGACAGTATAGACTCTACACATCTGCTTTAATAGTGGATCAAACTCTAATTTCAAACATTTACACACCAACTTAGTTCTAAAGTACAGTGTTTGACATACATTCTAATTTTTGTTGTCATTAAGTATAATAATTACTTATATTCTGCTGGCCCAGAAAACGCACCTAGTATTTCAGATGAGAGCAAACCACTGATTTGTAGTAAGAATTCCATTTTATTTTAGTTACCATGTCCATTTGCATTTCCTTTTCATTGGTTTCTGGTTTTGACTGTTTTACAGAAAGATGGCCATATTGCTGCTTAGAATGCTGATACTCCTTTTCTGAATCAATATTGTTGGACAGTCTGTGTGAAAAATACAGAATTAGATTTTTCCTCCAAAATGCAGTACTCTGCATTTCTTAACAGTCCGTGACAGTTAGCATTTTGTGCTTCACTTGCCTACCTTGTTTGGACTAGGTAAGCAGGTAGAAAAATGGTAACTGAAACAAAATGTTCCTGTTCAGCTTGCTCAGTTTTTTCCTGAAGTGAATCACAGCTCAGTTTGATCTTGACGCCTTTTCGTGATCTGAAAGCCACAGTATTTTGCTCCTCAATGTTTATTTCTAGCTTGTCTCAAATACTGTATTATTAGCTACATAAAATAGAAAACCAGAAGTCATTGATGTTAGCTTCCTATCATACTTGAAATAATGCTTGGTTAAAAACCTGTTCCCTTTTTCATCAAAAAGTAAGAAAACTGAAGGACATTTTTAAGGAAATTTTACTGAAAAGGCATTCATGAACATTATAATGAATCTTTGCAAAGTCAAGGTGTCGAGTTTGATATCTGAATTCAGTAATTTAAACAAAGGCATTTAAAATAGGTTTACAGCTAATTCCTGTTTCCTAGGTAGAGCTATAATTCTTTATTGACATCACCCCACAATTCCTGATAAGTAGTGCTTTTCAGCTGTTTATATCTTTGCTGATTTATAATGATGCAAACTGAAAGTTTGCAGAAATATCTGCCTCAGCCTGGATATTAATTTATTTAATAAAAGATGTCATGCCAGTGTGGTCCAGTTATTTCCAAGAATGAAGCAATGAAAAAACAAAATACTTTCAATATATGAAGAAAATATAACAAGGTCATTCTGCTTTATCGCCATGCTTTGCAATGCAGACTTAAATTTGGCAGAGACTAGCATATAGGAGAGAGACATAACTTCTTAAAAGTTGTATCATCATCACTGTTCATGCTACGATTCCTTCTTATTCCAGGTGATGAAGCTTGAATTGTTATAACTGCTCAAAAAGGAATTGTATCCCTCTCATATTTGGTCAAGTTGTTTGACCATTAGGTTTAAACCTGTAATAACTTCATCAGACCCATATTTCTGTCTTCCAGGAGCTATGGCCACAAATACTTATTACAATGATGTATTCAAAGTATAATTTGATTTTAACATTGGTAAGGTAGAAAGGATGCTAACAGAACAAGGATTTTAATACATTCTGTGTGCAAATCTATTTGCTTAATTAATCATCATGAAAGATTAGTAGTGAGGGTCCAATTTTTAGGACTCTGCAGAACTCTTCTCCCTCTTGACATATTCCTGGAAACTACTGTTTCCTACTTCTCACTAAAAGGACTTTTAAACTGTTTAGTATTTAGTACTTTTCACACATTAAACTTCTATTCTTGGCAAGGACAGTATTTCTTAATCATTGTTTTGAGTCAATATAGTTCAGATCTTTACTTTTTGAGAATTAAAGTAAAATTTCTCCTCTGTATACAATATTTTGCATTTATTAACACTCCAACTCAGTTACAATTTTGCTACATGCTCACCAGCTGAGGAAAGACAGAAGGTAGAACAGCAGCATGGTAACTTGAAGTAAGTTTCTAAAATTGAAGTCCTATCTCCACCCATTGTTTCACAAGTTGGTAATTATCATAGCAGCCCTTCTGATTAACCATGTCAGAGACATTAAACATTCTAGGAGCCTAATGGTCTGCTCTTAAAGTAGTAAGAGCAGGTCCTATATGATAATCCATGTAACATTATTCAATAAAGTTTTTCACTTGTTCCTTCACAGTGCCAAATTACTGACTTTTTAAAAATAGATTTGTATGCCTTCTGTAACAATTCTTGCCTTGGGGCTGCGACCTTCCTCTGTACAGACTAAGCAGTCAGCCACTGATCAAGTACTATGTGAGCTCAAAGGCTTTTCCCGTAATGACTGTCTTACACCAAAATGCAGCTAGATACGGGGACTAAGCATAGGTTATAGTTCTTGGCTTTAAGAATGATCTCACTGATCTGCATGCAGGGGGATAAAACCAGATAAGGGATGAAAGGGGTGCATTAGGATGAGGCAAGATTGAGACTGGAAGAGAAAGAAATGGCTTGACAAGAAATCAGTGAAGAAGGGCTGCAGAAACTGGAGTGGCTTAGCAAGACAGTATTTAGGAAAGGAGGGTGAGCCACCTTGGGTCAGAGAGCCAGTGGAAGGAGGACCTAGAGACTTATTGAGCAAGGAGATTAGACAGGCTGAACAATGATTCTGGTATTGGGAGGGAATTAAATGATTAGGCAAGAAAAGCAGACTGGATGTGTGTTGCAAAAGAGGAGGGTGACACTCGGAGCTACTGAGCAAAACAGAAAGGAGAGCTAATTGACTGGAGGAGAAAAAGGTTGAAAGAAGGCAATCTAATGAGAAGGTGTGAGGTGGAATTGGCTGGAGCAGGAGCCTGTGGTACCTGAGCTAGCAATTTATGGTGGAAGAGATGGGGGAAATGTGGTAGGAGAACCATTTGACAGGGAGTTCAGGTGCAGTTCTTGCATAAACCTGTACTGGATTAGGATTGTATAGGTAAGCAGGCTGTTGCCTACAGGCCTGCTCTGTCATATATTACAAAAATTTTGAGTCACAGCATGTGAGGCAGGTGATGATAAGAAGAAAAAGGACAGTTCTATTGCTAAGGCAAATAAATGCTGATAAAGTGATCTAAACTACCACTTTAACTCTGCCATAGAATCACTGTAGGTTGCCGCTTCAGAGTAAGTTATCTAACACATTCAAAGTTGGCTTATAATTGCATTTTTCCCCATTTTCAGAGTATTTATCATGAGATATATCAGAGAAGTATTTGCAGAAGTTTTCTGTGGTACTAAGTGGTTGTAATGAGGTGGAGCTTTCTTTAAACATAGTATTTTTTAAAGTTATTTAGCACTTAATAAATTTTTAAATTTTGCATCCTGTTTTGATGGTGTTCATTAAAGTCTAGTGCTAGATACTGATTACAAATGAATTTAATACTACAAATGAATACTAAATAACTGTCTACTGACTGAATGTGGCAGCAACACTGTGGTAAAAACATATGAAGCCATATAATTAAAGATTGCATCCTTATACAGCCTTAATTCAAGTTTCTTGTGTAGTTTTAGACCACTTTTATGGCAGACTTATTTGGGACTATTCCAGAAGACCAGAACCAGAATTCAACTGCTTTACTTAGCAACATTTTCTGCAAAAAGGGGTTTTACTAATGCATGCACTGGCTTCCAGTGGCTTGCAATAGATAGAATCCAGTTGGCTTCTTCCTCTAAGTATTTTAATTTACTCAGAGTTTTGAAAAGAAATGCACTGATAGCAAATTAGGAAGCAACAAGGAAAGGTGTGAGTCATGAATGGCTGATACTTGTCTAGCGATAATAAAATAAAGAACACAGAAGGTGCGGAAGTGGTGGATCTTTAAATTTGAGGAAACTGAGAGAGACTTTAGATCTCTGTGTTGATTTAAAGATCATAGAATCATGAAAACAGGGCTGGAGGGTATGTACCTTCAGGATCATCCAGATGGTCTTCAGCAAAAGTGGTACAGAATGAGAATGAAAAAGGCCAGGGAAACAAGGTGGTTAGCATAGTAAACCTCTTAGTTGCATGGAACAAGCAGGAAGAGGTACATTCCCTAATACAGTGTAGAACAGGTAACAAAACATGTAATTTAATAAGTAAAATTCAGAAACATGAAACAAGTAGACTTTTGTTAAATAAGCATAGGATCAATAACAGCAGAGGAGGCAGCAGAAAGTAGACCCTTGAAGAATGTGAAGAAACTAGTAAAGTTTTAAAGAAATATGAAGCTCCTCTCCATGAATATACATAGAAAGAGACTGTTGCTGTTCTACTTCCTTTTTTTTAAGAAAGGATGTTACTACTACATGTTATTACTATTACTACTACTTACTAGTATTACATATTGCTATTAATATCTGCTACTAATTTATTAATATTACATCTTGCTACTACTAATAGTTTGTGATACTGGTGATAAATCATCATTTAAAGCCAGATCACTAGGAGAAGTTATTTAGCTTGCTAGTACTCAAGACAGTGCTTGCAGTTAAACATCTTTTAACTTGTTCAGCATGCAAAGATACTGCTTATGGGACTTTCTGGTATAGCTCATGTCCACTGGAACTTAAAATTTGAAACTGAATTAATCAGGGAATATAATGTACATAACTGTCCAAATGTGATACCCATCAGGACAGTTGCCCTTATGCTATATAGGCCAGTGTTTTACATGTTTTAGAAAAAACTGGGGAAGTTTCTATATATATGTAAATATACATGTGTATGTGTATATATAAATACACAGATACATATGCACACTCTTTCCTTTTTTTGTACAGAAAATAAATTAATGTCTCTTTCATAGCAAAAATAAATAGTGAAGTTTTATCTCATTCTAGCAGAAGGGAAGAAATCATATTACTTTTCAGCCTTAAGGCATGAAGTTGTATGTCTCTAACAAATGTGAGAAAATTCTCTGTTCATTACTACATAGAGCTACACCCTAAGCCACAGCTGAAAGCTGATTCTCTCTGCCTGCCAGCTAAGGCACAGTTTATAAGGTAGGGCAGGATTCTTTGCTCCAGCTCAGCAAGACTGAACCCACACAGTCCATCTTAATGCAGAATATATAAATAGAAGAAACACAGTTTAACTATTAAGTAAATAATTGTCCAAATTACATCATTCCAAGTCAAATGTCAACTGCCAATTGCCCTGTTATCTGAAATAAGATGGGAGTGAGTTTGAACCACAAGTAAAGACATGTTTCCATGTTATTATCACAGCTTAGTTAATGCACTGAATGTTCACATGCTAGTCTATCTCACACTAACTAGATGGGAATAGCATGAACAGGCAGCAGAAGCAACCATACTAAGTATGGACCAAACCTTTAATAGTTGTTTATGGTAACTAAGCAAAAAGAAATGCAAACTTAATCCTCCTATTTCTTTTTCTAAACTTAGTTGTGCCGTAGGTTTGACCTTCAGAAACACCTGTGCCCTAATCTTTAAGCTTATTATATTTCTTTTTGTAATCTGAAATTGTAAACCATACGGCTTGACTCGTATGACTACCAGGGTAAGTGAGAAGCAAAGCAGTTAATGTTGTCCAGATTGTATTGCTGAAATACTTTTCAGTCCCAGAAGGCTTGTAGTCCTGCAGAAAAGGAGAATGAATAAAATTGCTAAAAACAGGCAAGAGATCAAGACATGCAGGTACTGAGTAGTAGTAATTGAAATCTCAGAAGAAAAGGTTAAAACAAGAAAAGTTGAGGGAAGGAGGAAAGAAGAGGGGGGGAGGTTCTTACAAATGCAATTGAAACTTATAATGGTCATTCCTTAGAAGTTCTAACGGTGGATAATAGGACCTCCCATTCACTGTAGCAAGTCTTAGACTCAAGTTTAGTCGGTTCAGTTGTGGTCACATAAGCAGTACATCACTGGTTCAATAAATATAACTCATTTGCAAACTCTTGGGTAGTGATCCAAACTTATGTTTAGGTTCTTCTCCAAAAATTCTAGATTCATCATCTTCCTTTTGACTGCAAAAATGCAATCCCACAGTGGATATAATGCAAACATTTTGAGGATGTTTTCATTTGTGCTCTTGGAATTTGTAGCTTTCAGAATTTTGTCACTGAACTAAACTAAAATAGTAACAAATTGCAAGAGAACTAATAGAAAAGTGGAATAAATGTAAGAATAAGGATGAAAGTGCTCAAAGGTTTGCTTTAAAGCTACATAGTCTTTTCCAACAGCAAGAAATACTTTGACTAACACCCAGCCAAAACACAATAGCTCCAGTTTTCCTCCCAGAGACTAATTCATAAAGACAGTGTTCTGAAAAATTACTCACAATAACTGTTTATGTGGTAGTGAATTCTTAGGCTGGGACACCAAACTAGCTCTTTACATATTCAGTTTGGTTGTGGGGTTTGTTTGTTTACTTTTGCAAGGCAATATTAATGTAAACAAGAACCTAGTAGTAGCACAAAACTCTCCATCAACCTATGCCATGAAACCAGAAATTTCACTATGCTTGTGACCATTCACTGCGTGGCCATTCCAGTATAGGTATCTTATTTAACTACTTTCTTACCTTTTGAAGGTAGCGTTCAGCTTCTTCCTAGCTCGCTCTAATAAATTAATACATCCAACCAGTCTTTAGTTGATAGGATCATCTGGGCTATATCTGATCCACCACATGTAAAGCTAGGCTGACAGCTTATGGAAGACTCAACAACGTTTCCTGAAGAACAGTTTGTTTAAGATTAACACTGGAGAGGGTGGTGCTACGCATGGTATCATGCTCTATGGGTCTGGGTTTCTCCCCAGAAGTTTTCTAGTCAATTAGGGGCTAGAACACGAATAGTGTAAAGCTAATAAATTCACATTCTAGGGCCATATTTGCAAAAAGGCACAATTAATTAGTCTTCAGAATAACAGTGTAAGAAGAATATAGACCTGGAAGAGACATGGATTGAGTCTAGTTCTTGTTATTGGATGCACTGCATCACATTTCTTTTGTTTAGATTCACCACTGAAGATTTTGTTCCCATGTTCCAGTTGGAAATCTGTTCTAGAAACACACTCCTCTAGGTTAGGATCTTTCTCCTAAATTCTAATCTTAGTTTATAAATTGACAGTTTATATAGGTTTGTTGTTCATCGTCATTGCCCTTTCACTTTAGCAGATCTCCCTCTGTGTTTACCTGGTTAATGTATTTATATGCAATAATCACATCTAATCTCACTCAGCCTTTGTTTTTCTTCCCTTGGTCACCTCAGGAGTTATTTCTGCACATGTGCCAGTGATGCGTATCTTTTCTGCGTACCAATTTACTTGAATAGTCCATTTTAAAGTTTTATCAGTGTTACTCCTATTTCTGCAGGAAATACTTCAGGTGGTAGGTAAATCCTGATGTTTTTACAACTCTATCACACTTGTCATCATCCTGTATAAACTAGATCAACCTGTTTTGCTATTTCCAAATGCTGTGTTCTCCTTATAGCACATTCTTTGTTACTGTTCTTCAGAATGAAATTCTACAATACAAACCATAACATCATACTTTATTTCATGCCTCCATTTCTTGGGATCAATCAGTTTCTTTCTGCACATTATTAATGATACCTTCTAATTTTTTTGTCAACAGAGCACTGGTAACATTTATGCCAGGTCACTAATGACTATATTAAAAACTAATAGCTTTCTTCTAGGTGGATTCACCATTCAAAAATCATTCAGTACCTTACCACTTTTAGCCAGTTCCTTGCCTGTATTATAATCCTTATAAAAATTATCAACTTCACCAGCTTCATTAATAAATTTCTGAGTAGCACCATATAATGTGTTTTATTAACATTCACTTGAATAAAGTGTGTCACATTGTCTTTGCCTAGAGTAATCAAGTTATTTTTTGAAAGAAAAAAAAAAGAAAAAAATGGCTAAGTGCAATACAATCTTGTCTACTTTTACATCTGATTATTCACCGCTTCACTAGTTGCTTTAAATTATTGCAAGACAACTCAGGTAAAATTCAGGGACGTTTCAGACATTAATCACTTCCATCCTCTCCCTCCTTTATACAATCAGATATTGTATTGTGTGTTCTCCAGTCATATACCACCATGACTGTATATATTTATTTGAAATATTTCCCACAGAACTGATCCCAGTGTCGTCTTATACTAGTTTGTTTCAGGATTTTGAGATTAAGATTTTCAGCCCATCCAATCTGGGGTTTTTTTCTTCAAACATCTATCTCCCAATTCAATATTGTATTTGTACTGTATTACCCGTGGCTCAAGGAGTATATTTGAATCAATTTTAGGATAGTAGGGAAAACTCCTTCCCCTCAAACCACTTTCCCAGGATAAGGTAAAACTTTGCTAGAATAGCCAATGTGATACTTAGCCACAGAAAGGGACCTGAAGCTAAAGCTCTAAGCTGTCCTCTGCTCACAACTGTTGGAGTGTGCCCTTCAACTCACCGTGGAAGAAGTCACCGGCAGTTTACAGCAGCCGGAAGAGCAGTTGAGAGTGGTGCAATTACCAAGTGTGCCACAGGATGGTGCCGTAAGGTTAGATTTGCAACTCAGCTGCCTCTGACATCAACGTTATAAAAAAGAAAATGCTAAAGGAAATAATCCACACAAATGTTATACACTTAATGGCGGGAAGTATCTGCATTTGCTGTAATCTTGACAGATAATTTAAAGCCTGCAGTTCAGTTTATTATTTTCTTGATCTGTATTCCTCTCCATTCCCAAATCTCCTGTATGTATTAGATGTGACTGTGAAGTAACTACAGTTAAAGTGAGCATCTGTACAGTACAGGCTTATCACTGGTGAAACAGCATAGTCCTCTTTGCCTTCAAAACTTTAATTTTGTGGAATATCTGTAAAACACATTGTGCAGAAATAATAAACACTGCAACTATGGAGCTAATATTCTACAGATCTCTTAATTGTTCATTTAATTTACCAAAGGTGTATTTAGTGAGCATATTCCTTCTGCTGTCATAGTAGGTAAACCAGTCTAAGTCACTATTGGTCTACTCTGGGTGATGTTTCAGTAGATACTGGAGCAGCAAAGAACTGTATTTATTTGTGCGAGACACCTGAGAAACAGGTATTCCATTCCTTTCCTGTGGTATGTTAAGGTTCTTACATAAAAAAAAAAAAAGAATTCCTAAAAATGCCTATATTACTGAAAAAGTTGATGTGAATGTCCAGAGGGTAATCTGTCAAAATTAAAGTGACTAACATTGTCAGATGCTTGTTGTTGTTTGCCACAGAACTTCATGTTTTGAGCTTAAGAAAATGATACCATTATTTTCACTCTAGTAGGGGCCCTGTACGTGTTTAAGACCCCTCTGTGTCTCAGGTTTACTTTGAAATTAATCACAAGCAGCTACAGAATTGGAAGCTATAGCTTCCAATATCTCTGAATACAACCCAAAATACATATTTTTATATACACACACAAGAGTATACAACATATGCAGTTTTCAAAAGCAGTATTTGTTTCTTTATCCATGGGAATTCAAAGCTCTGGTTTATATATGCTTTCAGTCTAGTTTAGATTTTCACTTAGGGGTATACAAGGATAGCATTGGTCAAACAGATGCCTTTCCTTATTCAGAAATTTTTTTTTTTGTCAGTCCCTTCTGTATTTGTCTCCCATTTATGTAAATTTGTCATTTTGTTGTCAGAAGTCTTACATTAAATCATTATTCCACTCAATAAAATTTATAAACCAGTAAACTTGGGTAAAAATAGAATTGTTAATATTCTCACTCTATTGCTTATCATCCTGGTTACAGTCTTGTATATTTTTACTTCTTTTAGAGTCATGTTTACCATGATTTTCAAGCCTTAGAGGCCTTCTGGTCTTACTATATTTTCATTTATGCAGTGGACATGTGAATTGAGAGCCATCACCAGTCTATATTTAAACTTATTCTGTCTATCTATGCAATATTGTGATAAGATGCTGTCTAGTGGAACGCCCTGATGCTTCACCAAACTGTCAAAATGTTTTCTAGGAAGCAACTGTTTTCAGTGCTATTCCAGAGTCTTTATCTGTAACATTAACATTGCGCTTCACTTGGAACAGAATCAGGCAGCACAAGTGAGGTTTCAAAGCTTATTAGAAAGTACTTCATAAATGATGGTGGCAATAGAACAAGTACATAACAATGACAGATTACTTTGAGTCCATATGGTTAAATATTTTTATTTTTTCTAGTTAATTGTCTAGCTACTTGTTTGGAAAAAGGTATAAACTTGCTGGTTTACTGCTGATTTAGAATTTGAATCTTGGGACTCCTCTTAACATTCTGTGTGGATGGTATCTGTAACTACAGAAGTGGGGAATTACGACCTAGAATACTGGTTGATAACATTCTGTGACAAGAATTATTGTCCAAACTTTGCAAAATTTCCCTGTTTCACCACCAGTGAAAGCAAACCAGCAGCATTCCCTTCTCCACACAGACCTTTCATTGTAAAGGAAGCAATTAAAAAATTTCACTCATAACCACAACTTATTGCAATAAACAGTTCTTCATCTTTAATATATCTGTTCTAAGTCTTCTGGGGAGGAATTATGTTTGATGATACTTGTAGACTCAAACTTTTATAGGCACAGTTACACCCAGGAAACTCATAAATCTTCATATGCAAATAGATCTGTGAAACTGCTCATGACCACAGGACTGGGTGCATCACCCACTTGCAGCAGAAAGAAATCGTGGTGCCTCACTCCATAGGTGTTATATTAACTGACAGGAATTTGGGCAGTGGCCTCCAGGGGAAGACAATTAAGCTATCCTACCAGATCTGGAATGTGTTGGGAGCAATTCAGTGACTAGTTATAAAGGAAGGAAGGAATGTGTCCTGCTTTTCCTTGCTACCACCCTAGGGTTAAGGCTTGCTACCACCCTAGGGAGAAGGGAACTGTTTTTTTTCCTACTGGATAAAAAAGGGGAAAAAAAAAAAAGGTTTTATGTTGCATTTGAAGCAAGTGATCTGAACAACTTAACCCTTCTTACTGTATCTGCTATATTCAACAGCATTCCTTTTCAGAGCTGGTTTGTTGGTTTTTTTTTGTAATTGTATGGATACAAAGCAGGAAAAATATGATCTACTATAACATCTGCGTGTAAGCTTCTCTGTCCACACTGGAGACTACAGGGAATCAGTGCTTACTATTGGAATTAAAAAAAAAAGAAAGAAATCTGTTTCTGTTATGCATGCCCAGTGCATAGGCAGTGATACAAGTCCAGAGTGGTAGCAGATTCTCCCATATTTGGTAACACTGCTGCACACTGAAAATTGAAAACAGAACTTCACAAAAAGGAAAAAAATTATCAGTGGAATTTTAACTACAGCCTTGTGCACTCTGGCACCATGGAAAACTACACAGCACACACAAATGTGCTATAATGCATTTTGTCTTCACATGGTCATTTTGATGTTCAAGATCATACGCTGCTGCTATTTCCTTCTCCTTTCTGATTTGTTTTGCTCATCGCACAATGGCATTGACAGAGAACCCCCTCCTGCAGCAGCTTATTCCGATAGAACCTGTCTTCACAGAACAGGTTTTGTGGCAGGAGCCAGATTCAGAAACCCAGTCTGAATCTCAGTACAGTAGCTGTGATTCTCAGATATCAAAACTAAAAAAAAAAAAAGAAAAAGCCCACACCCAAAAAAACCCAAGCAACACCCCCCACCCCCCCAAACCCTTAAAACAAACAAAAAACCCACACAGCAATTCTTCACAGTGTCTGCTTGTAAAGCTGGGAACTCCCTGCTAACTCTCTCCTCGCTTAAGACATAAAGTACCAGAGATTATAAAAAGCCTTATACTATTGAGATTAATCTATAGCTGAGTAAATTTCCTACGTTGATGCCTTTGCTTTGAGTCTTTTAGGTCCCACATTGGATTCTGGCAGGTTATGGAGGGACCTGAGCTTTAATGATGGTGTCTTGCATTATTACTCACTACACTGTGATAAACTATGTTGTTTTAAAAAAATCATATTATACAGCACCTTTAGATATGCAAGTAAAAAGAAAAATATGGACATTATTAGTCTCCTGTTGAGGCATTAACTGTATATATTTATATTCTGAGCATACTGATATACACACCCTGCAGACAAGATAGCTGTTGCTTACACAGTACATGCACTCATGTGACCATAAAAAGCAGTACATATTTCTCCCTTTTATTTCCTTTCCAACTTCTACTCAAGTCAGAAAATTTTTGTTTCTGTCTGATTTTGACTAGTGTTGATTTTCTACATATCTCCTACCTTTGAAGTCCCTTAATATTATCTTTGAGGATTTTTTTTTTTTTAGATTTCCAGCTTGCAGCCCTTGCAACAGCATTCCCTGACAAACCTTTTGATGTTTTTTTAGGTCACTGACACACAGCTTTTACCTGCCAGCAGACTTCAAAGCCTGTAACATTTGGCAGCCAAGCCTGTCTCAGAGATTTTTCTATTGGTTGGAAGAAGTTACTGAAATTAGATGGCAAATGCTCCATCAGCACTGGAGTCACATTCCTATGCTACAGAAGATTGCCAGTGTTGCTTTCTTGATTATATGCTGCTTCGTGGCTAAGTCTTGCATTGGAGGCTGTCTGTCTGAAGAGGATGGTCTCCAAAGCCACTCCACAAAACAGTATCTGGGTGGCAAGGAAGGAATGGAGTGCCGGCCACAAACCTGGGCTGGTAAAGACCTCTGGTCCTGGGAGAAAGGAATTTGCCTCTCTGTAGGCTTGTACCTGCTTGGTTCCCAGAGCAGATACCAGCAGTGTCTGCCAAAGCAAAAGGACTATCTGCAGTCATCTTGACTTAGACATGTGGTCTAAGTCTCCTCACAGATGCATCCCATCATAAGTGGGGACCACCACCTTTCTGAATCATGGGGCAAGCTGGGGAACTCACAGGGAACCTCCACGTGTTCCTACCAAGACAAGTTAATTTGCAGGAGAAAGCAGAGGAGGGTCTCCAGTCAGAATGCATTCTGCCATAGTTCAGGTGGCATCAGTGCCCTTCCCATTCACTGCATTTGCAAACCTGTCAACTTTGATTTCTCATTCATGCTGTTACCAAACACGGTTCCATACTGCTAAGGTGCCAATGAACCAGTAATAACTTGGACATAAACAAGTAGGGCTTAGGTTATTTATTTTTATTTAATACTGCAGTTTTCTATTTATATATAATTTGGCTATCTCATTAGGGTTACAGGTTTTTAAAATAATATTTGCTGAAAATAAACTCCTTTTAATAGCTATCAGGAAGTACAAGCCATTTATGGCTTTTGTCAGAATAAAATTGTTAAAATATTGTGGTTTTCATTGTAATGAATGGTACTCTGTATTTTTATGCCATATGCATAACCAAAAGTAACAGAGCTTTACACACTTCCTTTGTTGAGCTTTAACCATAAGTATCATGTTGGATTATTTTACGTAGGTGAGATGACAGAAATAGATCAGATCTCTTAGTTTATCACCTAACCCTTCTATGATCAGTATCATATTTCAAAATGTATACTGCTCTTTTAGATGCAGCACTTATTTTCTTAGATTTATATAGGTATAAAATAATCATATGTGTAGAATCAGGACCATTATTCAATAAGGAGTTTCTCAAAGAGCAGAAAGCCTGGCTTCCATTGCACAAGAAAATGTTAAATAATAAATGTCATTTAAACCAAGGCCAGAGTCTGTTCTCACATCTGTTATCTGAATCTTATATTACCATAGCATCTGCTGTCTTGCAGCTAATCAGATTCATCATTACTATTTAAAGCAAAAACAGGAAGCAAAACAAAACAGACAAACCACTGTTGGTGTTGGATTAGCAATTTTGGGGCCAAAAATCAGTGAGAGACTGATGGGCTCTAACACTTGTCGTCCCACCCCATGGCCTACAGAGAATCCTTTTTAAGGCACCTATGCTCCCTGTGTTTTGAAGAGGAAGATTTAGGAGCTTCATTACAGGACATCTTGGCAACCTGTGCCCTGAGCAAAGAGCCATTAAGGTGATCAGGAAATCCCCTTCAGGAATTTAGGTGCTGCACCTAGGCTGCCAGAAGGTTCACAGCTGAGCTCTGCTCAGGAATTGTCCCTTGGGACCAGGCACCTACAAACATTTCATGAGAAACTGAACAGAGTTCACTACTTTTGCTGAAGTTTTTGTACAGTACTTCAGGGATTAGTGCACTTAAAGATATTTAAGAGGTGTTTAGTAACTTTCTCACCCTTAAAGGGCCCATACCTGTATCATTTGTACTTGCATTTATTTATACCAGATCCGTTCACATTGACAAGTCTCACAACTGCACGACATGTTTCTGTCCTGTGTTTGTAATTATATCACTTAAGTGAAGCTCCAATACTTGGAACAAAAGGGAATATTGATGGGTGGAAAAGCTCAGAGTAGTGAGTCCTCTCCCAGAAGCTTTGTCTGAAGCTCATATTCATGATCAAGAGGCATTCATAATTATTAACAGAAGCAAGCAGATTTTTTTTTAGATAAGAAATACCACTGACAAATTATGTAAACTGCTACTCAGGACTAGGAGTAGAGCTCACCTTTGTCACTGATCTAGTTACATGCTACAGAGTCCTCATGACAATATTGCCTCAGGAGATTGATATGAATTCACAAACACCAAAAGAGATGGGCAATAGCACTGTACTTTCAAAACCTGTGAACACATTGTAATCACTTTAGCAGCTTCATTAAAAATATTATACCCTCTAGCATATATACTCACCAATGTTCAATAAAGTAGGATGTCATTTTAAAGATCTAAATTAATGCAGGTGGTTAAGACTACTGTATCACAAAACAGACTGTAATACTTAATCTGTAAGAAGATGTCAGAAAGAACTTGATTGAGATATTCAGGTTATAAAGTTGAGGATGAAAAACCACTGAATGAGTTCCTTGTACAAAAAATACTTCCTCAGGTAGTGTGACCAGCGTATGAAATTCAGCAAAGCTTCAGATCAGCCATACGTTATAGGTGGCTTGTATTTTCCTAGCCTTGGTAATATTATGGTCAGATGTTGCCTCTGCAGTTAGAAAGCAGAATGATCAGATCTACTTTAGCATAGAGCTTAATTATCTATGAACTATAGTAAGGGTAAAGCATACCTTGCTCTGTAATGATGAGAATAACCTGTGTTTTCTAGTCCTTTTTGGTCCTGAAGTACTGAATACTGTCCATTAGTCATGCACAGGAGAAGGCAGTTCATGACCTTGCCCTCCACTGTATCTGAGCAAGTCCCCTAGCCGTGGTTCAGCTATACTGGTATAGAAGCACTACACTTCAAATTCACCATGATTAGCTCAAATGTCCTTACTAGCTGATATTGGTCATCTTTATTCTTTAACTATACCCATTAAACAAGGTTTACTTACACTGTTAGGAGGATACCTATACTGAGAATAATATATCTTCTTATGAGTGCAGTATAAGGCAGGGTTTTTCCCCTATATAATTGCAAGCTGCTAGGAATAGTTTTGGTTTAACTTTCTTCCTCCTCCTGAACTGGGGAAAAAACCCCAGAAAACATATGTCATTGTATCTGAAACAGATATATTGGCATAAAAACTGAATATGAAACAGTTTTTTTCCTGCACAAACTGTCTAACAGCCGAGGTATCAACGGTACTGATTTTTAGCTAAGTCTGTCTTATTTGTCTAGGCTCCAACATAAAAATATGATCCCTGGCAACAAAACTGCATATGGAAGCCAAATAGAGTCTGTGAGACTAGCACAGAGAACCCTAAGGCACAATGAGAAACACTGTTCCAGCTTCACCTAGTGCAGGCTGTGAGGTTGCAGCTCCTTACCCCATCGCAAACCATTAAGCTTAGGTTTGCCAGCATTGAGGCAAACCGTACTCACTCTCTTGGCAAAATGATCCTAGTGAACTGCGAGACCTTTAACCATAGGGGTTCTTTTAACCTGGATCATTTTGTCAGGACTGGATTTGGAAGATCATACCACAACATCAGAGGCAGGAGAAGGAAGGAAGAGGTAAAAGCATAGGTCTGGAAGTAGAAACCACTTAATCACGTGTAGTGCATTTGCTACTTAAGGGCCTTATGTTTTCTTTGGCAGAGGAATATTTTTAACTTAGACTCCACTTTTCTCTAACCATAGTTATGAAACTATGGAGGATTAGGAGGTTTATTTGCTACATTTGAACTGACTGTTGTGTTAGTAATTATGTAAAAGGAGAGGGAAGGAAAAGTTTCTAGCCACACTTTTTTTTTTTTTAATCTGATTTATCAAACACTTAAGCTACTAAAAACTGTCAAGAACATATAAAGAAATTCTTGCTTTACAGATGAGAGCAGCAATGGTCAGCACCTTTGGAAGAATTCTGGCACACTCCAGAGCAGCAAGAAACCCAGCAACAGCAGGAGCCCTGCCCCAGCACCCCACAGGCCTGGCATCCTGAGAACTTTCAGAAACTGGGTAACACTGCTTCTGTATCTTATAATCTACTTCCAACCCTTAATTCAAAACACAAAGCCAACAGAAGCTACATCACAACCCCCTTCTCCTGCAAGGCAAATCCAGCCCTGGCAGCTTTGCTTACCACCTCTCAGCTGGCAGGCAGTAATCCTGCTACGCAGAGCACATCAAACCAACAGCCTGGCCGACAGCCTTCAGCAAGATACCACCTACAAAAAGTTCCCAGCCAAATCTCCTGTTCCCTATGGAAACAGTCTGTTTCTCTGCTAGCCCTTAATTGTTGGGCTTCCTCTCCCTTAAATCCAGCTGGTACCGGTACAGCAGGTGGGGCTAACTGAGCCAGGGTGGTTAGCTTCAGGCCTCCTGGCTCCCAAAGCAGCAGGTCGTTGTGCCATAATTACTGTTGGTTAATAGTGTGTTTGGCAAGCCATGAAGGTTCTGGAAGTTGCTTCCTTCATGCAGTCTTTCCTCTCATTCCTCACCACCCACTGTCCTCCTTGGCAATTGCTAGTTAAGGTGGAAGTTTTTTAAGAAACTGCTTGTTAGGAAATGGGGTGCTGCCTGGGCCGGTGGCGATCCTTTTCCCTGGAGGATTAGCAAATGGAGTTGTTCTATGTCCAATTGCATTTCTCACATCACACTTCCAGCCTTGCATCATTTTTGAGAAATAGTTTATGATAGTATGTAGCTCATCCTGAGCAGGACATGATGTTATATTAAAAAAAGAAAGACCAGGGAAAGAGTTTTAAATTAGATCAGTTAATATAATTGAAAAGAAAAAGCCAACAAGTTTTGGGGCATCAGGTTTGAGAATAACCGCTATGCCTTGGGCTAAATATCAACTAGATAAGCTGAGAGAAAAAACAGGTAATAATTGTGAAATAAAGGAGAGATTAGTAGAGAAAAGGACTATTAGCAGGGGGAGAGGTGATTAAGTGATTATCTCCTATAGAAAAGAGAGAGCCCTCGTTCATCAGGTTAAAAAGCATGGAGGGATTATCTTCGGGGTGAATTGTAATGAGTAACACAAAAATTGTAACACAAAAAATACAGTTTTTAATACCTGCTAAAGCTTTGGATTGCATTTTCCTTGCTCATCTTTTGAAGTGTGTTGTGGTCTGCCTTGAAGATCAGGACTGAGAAGAGAGAGATGGCTGATCCCTGGTTGAGAAGCATGTCTGCAGGAGATGGGGTGCTTCTGTTCTCTATCAGTTGGCTCTGCGGGTTCATTCCAGTGCATAGTGGCTGCTTCAGTTTCACCCACGCAGCTCCCCTAAGGGCATTTGGTGCACTGGCTGAAATGTTGTGGGAAGTGCGTATGCATCTGGGTATCTTGATGGGTTCTCAGGTAGGTGGGTGGCACTTACTACAGCCAAAATGGAGATCTCACGAGAGAAAAAATACTTTTATAAACCAGCATTAGATGCACTGGGGCTGGGGAACCAATTTTCTGAGTTTTCTCAGACTTTATACAAATAATGTTCAGGTTTGAGTTCTAGCTGTTCTTCATTGTTCATTAAAACTTAAAATGTAGCTGTGGGCAAGGTTTTGTTTTACCAAAACCGTCACATTATTTCCTTTAAAATGAGCTGAGTTTTGAACTGTTTTCTGATAGACAAATTATGTTGGCCTTTTGCAGGAGCCTGTATATGAGATTCTTGGAAATAAATGGTTTATGGAAATATTCCTTGAGAGCAGAATTCTGCTCGCTGGAATGTAAGTAGAAGGTGGAAACTTCTACCAAGTTAGCTAAGTAATTTGTTTAAAATTATTTATTGTGATGCTCAGTGTGTGGCTAGAATTGAGTTCCCTCCTCAGCTGTTGCTTCCCTTGCTGACTTGGCAGTTAACAATAGTAACAAATACCCAGCTCTGTACTGCACCCTTATTGCTTGCAGTAGGCTATAGACTCATAATTTATGTCTTCCAACTAGTCTAGAATATTTGGCACTTCTGCAGATACTTAGAATAGAGACAGTATTTTGAAACTGTTTTCTTAAAAAATGTCACTTTTTTGGTTTTGGTTACATTAATGCTGCTACCTAGAAATATTTCTTCTCTTAACAGTGATTGGAAGCTACAGTGTAGGGCAGCCTTCATCAGGCAGGCTTTTCCTTGAATTTCAAGGGACTGTTGTGTGAGTAAAGTGCTATTCAACACTGAGCAGGGAGAAGCAGGTACTTGGAGTTTACTCTATAGATTTTGTTGTGGGTTTTGTTTTTGTTTTTTTTGTAAAAGAGATGGGCTACAGCTTTTATTTCGCTGTGTACACATGCTCTATGTGGGGAAAAAAAACCCAAACTGTTAAAAGAACCACACAAGTGGCTCTTAATGAGGTAGAGATTTCAGTAGCTGCTCACAAGAAAATTCAGCATTTTTAATGAAAACAAATTTGATTTTGATGTTAATTCTTGGAGAATACATTGTTGAGACACTGTACTATTTTTATTGCCCCAGTCTTCACTGTTTGTCTGGTAACTGATTGTTCATTCAATAAACTGATTGTTTGTTTCAATCAAACTATGATAGTTGAGTGAAGTGCAGAAAACAGATGAGTTTAAACAGCCTTTCACCTGCTCAACTTCTGTTGCTTCCCTGAAGCATTAGTGATGCTGTAGGTTATACATGGCTAAAAAGGATGTAGACTGGCAAAGGATGACCAACATACAGCAGCTGTCAGACCCTTAATCCTCCTTCCAGTTTATCTACGGTAGTAAAAGTTGCAAGCTGTGATGTACACCTGGTCTTTTATGCAAGCCATATTTTCTTGAAGATAGGTCTGATTTTTCCATTTCTCTTTCATGCAATATTTTCCAAGGCAATTTAGGAGGTAATCAAGAACTGTACGGTCTGGGACATGGTTGCAGCTATTTTGTGCTAGTCTTGATTCAGGGGCTACTCAGAGGACTCTGTATTCAATTTGGCAGCCAAACTGAAAATGGGGAGGAAAAAAGCTCTGAACAACCAAAATGAAAAAGGACAATTGTTGTCTTACTTTGAGGAAAACCCAAAACTTCACTTAGCATTCACATAATGTGGCAGATGTGGGCTCAAATCCTTTTTTCAAAAGATGTTTGAAGCTAGGCTTCCCACAATGTTGAGCACTCTTATGTTTTAAATCAAAAGTGCCTGAAACAAAACATTTCAGAAGCATAAAAGCGTGTAATCCTAGTATTTCTAATTTTTGTCACATTCAGTTTGACCTCTGGAACTGATGATTTTTTTTTTTAATTTTTTTTTTCCAAAGAAATGACTCATCAGAAAAAATTGCTGAATTCTTGTATGGATGCAGGTTAGCCTATGTGGGAGCCAAGATGAGAGAAAGAAGAGTAACACATGGAGGGGCTGAAGCATAATGAAATGTATGCCGACTTCAGAAACAGTGAAAGGACTAGAGCTGGGTATGTACTTGGAACAGCTGAGCTTATACTTCCTTGCATTTTCTAAAAGGTGCCTGGGAAAGGTGTCATTATGGCAAGTTAAAGCCACTTCTGTTTTCAAAAAGAGTGTCTGGAAGGAAGAGAGAATCTGCTGTAGCTATTTGCTTTTCTTTCTAACAAAGGTTTGGCAGACCAAATAGTATCCATTGCTTTGTATTCTATTGATACATATAGGTGGAATTTCTTGTTTATCTTTTTTGTTGCTATTGGACACTTATCTAATGGTTTTGAAGACTTTTCCCACAGTAAACCTTTAATACTTTTTCTGATGATGTGATTGTTGATTGTACTATTTAACTTGCATTACCTACCGTAGTTCCTTGCTTTCACATTAAATTGGTTTACAGTTGTTTACTCTGATTTTGACATCTGCTGGATCAATTACCTAAATGATCAAAATCTTCCTGAAGCTCAGGGCATTGTTTTCTTTGTTTGCTTTTCTCCATACTTGAAAGACTTGAAGATTTATAACATTTACTGGAATTCTAAATTTACAGCACATTTTATTTAGGAGGTTTTTAAGGTAAAGAAAAGTTATTGAACAGTGATCAATATTGACACTAGAGATAAGTAATGTCACAACTTGTTTTAGTCTGGTTGCTTAGTTTCAGGCTTTATAAATTCCCAAAGAAAGGGAATAAGATTCTTCCAGTAGAAGTAATTATGGCATATATGGAGAGGAAGAGCGGACCAAGGAAAAGGTTGGTTGGAATTTCAAGACGTAAAGCCTGAAACTGCTAAAGTTGAGGGGCTAGGCTAACAATTAGATGCTGAGGGCTGTGATATGTTATTGGAAGTATGTCCCATTCCAGAGCCTGGGCATCAGATCTAAGATTGAATTTAAATGGCCTTTCATTAGCGAGGAATAGTGTCAGTTTGTGGTCCCTGCCTCTAGAAGATGAAAAAACTACTGCTGCCATCAGTCACTGCGAGCTGATGTAACAGAAGTCTGTGCAAAGGTCTAAAGGTCCTGATGCTGCTGGGAACTGTTTGAGTTTCTGTATGATGCTGCGCATTTCTGCTTTTCCAACTTCTTTCTTAACCAGAAAAATGTGCATATATGTCCACACACAACTAAATTAAGAATCTAAATTATGCCAAAATTTGGCAGTCTGGATAGCTGAATCCACTCCCATCCTGGAAGTATAGCCTGATGTTCTTACATTTTGATTTTGTTACTGCTTTTATTTTCCCTAAGTAGCCAGTTGAGCTCATCCAGAAATAAAAGCAAGCTGAGTATAATAGAAAGTGTGGATGTGTGCAGGCACACATCTTACTCGCTCGTAACAATACTGGAAGCTGTACAATGAATGGCAGACGAGATTGAGAAGAAAGCGTGGGAGGTTGAGTACGAGAAACATATTCTCCCTTTTGCCACAGTGTTTTTGTTTCTTGTTGGGGAAAACGCTTAGAAGTAAGTCCTGTTTGCTCAACACCACGTAGCCTGAATTTGGGCTTTTCCTCACTTCTGAAGCTTGTTTTGTGTACACCGGTTACGTCCGTGCAGCAATTTTCCCCGAGCTTTTCCTGCACACACGCTGAACGCCCGGCAGTTCCGCGCTGCCTTCAGCAGGAGGTACGGGCTGTGCCTTGCACTGGAGCGGCGGCGCGGCGCAGCACACCACGGCGGCCGAGCGGGCGTTGTTCGGCGGGGCAGCTGCCGTGCGGGGCTCCTCGGCCGGCTGGCTGGCTGGCGGCGCGGCGAGGGCGCTGCGGCGGGAGCCGGAGGGGGAATCCTCCCTTCCCGTGTCCCACCGGCCATTGTTCGGCTTATCGGCCCGATCTCGGCTCTCCGCGCCCCAACACCGGGCCGCGCTGCACGCCGCCCCAGCCGCCCTCCCCAGGACCCCGCGGCTCCCCGGGCCTCGCTGCGCGCCCGNGAGCGTGGGGCAGGGCGGCCGTGAGTGGCCGACGGAACGAGGGCGGCTGGAGGGGCCCGGCGCCCCTCTTCCCCTCCCGTCGGGTCCCCGGGGCGAGTGTCGCCCCTCCGAGCCCGCCTCGCCGCTCGGCGGTTCCCCGGAGCAGTACTGGGCGGGGGCCGAGAGCCCCCCTCCGCCCTGCCCCGCACCTCACGCGGTCTCCCTGCGGCGCCTCCGCGGCCTCTGCCCGCTACCTGCCACGCTGCCGCTCCCCCCGCGGCCGGGCGGCTGCGGGGAAATCCCTGGCCGCGGAGAACGTGTGGTCTGGCGGCGGCGGGCCGCCAGGAATGCGCGGCGGGGGCAGGGCGGAGCGCCGACCCCCGCCCGGGGCACGGGGAGCGGCCCTGCCCTCGGCCAGGGGCTGGCAGCGGCCGAGCGACGTGGCCCCTTCGGAGCGTCTTCGCTTTTTTTTCCTCTTTTAACTTTTCTTTTTCTTTTTTTTTTTTACCCTCCCTACCGGGGAAATTGTGCTGGGAGAGCGAATTTCTGAAATATCTGGCGCTTTTTTTTGTAATTCCGTCGGGACTGGCAATGGCTTGCTCTTAACCAGAGCAGTCTGGAGGCGTTTATAGAAAAGCTGGTGGACGCTTTTCATTTTCAAAGTCAGAGTCTCCCGAAGAAATATGAAACACTTCTCAGTAATGAAAGGCATGTGTTCTGTGAGGGAAACTTTTCCCCACCTGCCTTGTAAGGCAGGAGGAGCAGACATCAGGGCTAATATTTATGAGGAAAAAGTGACTGTTGTATTAAACTGTTCAGTTTTGGTTCTGTTGCTACTTTACAGCAAAAGTTTCTGTCAGGGTTTTTTTCCGTTCAGAAGCACTTCGTCATCGCTCTTATAATTTTCAAAGTGGTGGTATTGTACTACTTGTCTTTTTTTTTTATTCAGAAGAGCAACAACACAGCATATCTCTAAAATAACACAACTTTAAAAGTATGGACTTGCTACATACAGAACAGGTCTTAATGCATCATGCTACTTAAAGTTGACTCTGAAGCTGGCCAGACTTAAGAGGCGTGTCTTTTAAATAATATGAAAATTTCTGTCTCGATATAAATAGATATCACACTTGTTAAAAGGAGAGATGGTTATGTGGCTTTTTTTTTTTTCTGTAATTGGAAGGTGGAATTGCAAAGTAGCTTTGTAGCCATGAGAATTACACGTGGGAACAGAAGAAACTTACTTAAACATTATGTTTAATGTAAACCTCACTTCAATCTACTTGAGGTGTTTGGAATTGCTTAATTATCTGCATTATTTGTATAGTCTCATGTGTACTTTTATAGGTACTGACTTTAACCAGTAAACAGAAATTAGAGCAGTTTATTTGTGTTAAATTCTGAAGTTTTCTTTCCCCTCTCCCCGGTGCACGTTCCCTGGAAGGCCTGCCAGATTAATTACAAAAACAACTGCTTAGACCACGTTTCCTCTGATATTTTTAAATTGCAGAGAAATAAAGCAGAAATAATGGAAAAATAATTGAAGCGCATTAGGATAACGCCTGTTGAAGTACATAGCGTGAGTGTTCAAAATGTTAAAGGTGCTACTTCTTCACTTGGCCTAACTAAATACGAACATATGCGGGATAACCTGTTTCATCTTGCATTTTTAGATCATAGAAATTTTATTTTTAGCTGAAAATAGTTGAATTTGAGATTTTGCTGCAGATATGTCTGCAACCCACATTAACTTTTTAGCTGTCATGTTCCATACAGTGTAAACATTGAGGATTTCTCCTGGTGTTGAGAGAATAATAGCAGGCATTGTGCTGGCTGCTGGAACCATACCTGACTCCGCCACCTGGAGTTTGCTACTTTTAAATGAATCACTTAACTTGACATGGGGAAATTGGCAGTAGCATTCCGTTTTTCCTAAAGGAAAGGAATGCAAGTAGTTTTATACCAAGATACATGCCCCTGAATTTGGGCATTTTTATGGTGGAACGTTCAAGGTGTACTAATGCAGAGCAACACCCTTCAAGATAACTGCACTGAGATTTGCAGATAAACTTTGATCCTAAAATATTTTTTAAATCTCCACTTTTCTATGTCTTTCCTTTGATTGTCTTTCATATTAAAAGATAACATTACTTCCTTCAGGATGTCTTCCTTTCTGCGACGAACTGTAATAGGCCACAGTTTCTTGCTTGCCACAATCTACACAAAGAAAATTCATCCTATCAGATTAAGGCTGTTTATTATCTTAAGAGACAGGATGCTGAATACAGCTTGGTGGTTGATGCAAGTGGGGATGTTGCTCTTGGTCTGTATCACATCAAGTGTTTTTGCAATTGTATTCAGTTGTAGTAACATTTCATGTTAGGAACAGGTCTCAGGGTACATGTAAAGAACTCAGTTATTAAGGTTTCCAGAATAAATATTCAGGGAAGAAACTTTTCTCATGAAATAAGCATGCATCATAATTAGTTTTGTGATTTTTATGCAACACTGTATCTGCTGTACAAATTAAAATAACTTCAAACAGTCAAAAACCTTTACAAAGCTTAACTGAAGTATTATAATGTAAAGCAGTATCATCTTGAAAGAAGTTTTGGATCTTGTCAGTACAAAAGTATTAGTTCACATATATTTCTGTACTAATCAGCACTTTTCCTTCTGTTCCACCTCCTTCCCCCCCACCCCCAATTTTTAAGGGTTTAATCTTTGGCTTGTCAAATGGACATTAAGCAACACTGAGTGTTAACTGCGAGAGCTCAATAAGCACAGCGGCTGCTGGGATGTTGCGACAGAACGGTGGAAGTAACAAGCGTGGTTTGGGATTAGCTCGACTGTCTACCTCCAACTTCTTCACCATCTCTAATTCAGGAAATTGGGGAATGGGGCGCAGCACCAAGAGCAGCTCTCTGAGCAGCATTAGCTCCAACTCGGACTGCTATGATAATCCTGTTGTGGATCCAGAATATATCATGCAACTGGTAAATGATGTCAGAAAATTTGCAGATGTGCTACTCTATTTGAAGGAAGCCATTCTTTCAGAAGGTATGTCAGTTGTTATTTATTCTTAATTCTTCAATATTCTGAAGCTCTCAACTCCATTCATGTTTTTAACTAGTCTTTACTGTGGTTATTTCCCCTTGCCCTTTACCTTCCCCCTTTACCCTCCCTTCTGCCCCCTTCTCCTCCCTCAGCATGATGAGTACAGGAAATGGTGGTTGTTAGTTTGGGTTGTGTATTTCCTCATCAGAACACTGTGCAATCTGTTTCATAATCATAGCAAGGGAAAATGGGCTTTTTAGCAGGCTGCTAGGCTGATTCTAAAAGTTAGCGAGATCATCAACTGATTAGTTTTTAACCACCTGAATGGTTTTTGTAATTCCAAAGAATTCTGTGAATATTTTGGTGATGTTTCAGTTTTCTAGGCTGTTTTGGTTTGGTTTTTTAAACTCTTACTTTTAGTAGTTTGAGTTTTAAGGTAGAATGTAACTTTTTGCATTTTCTTCCTCTACAAGGTAAGTATTTACCATCTTCTGCCAGCAGGTGGAAACTGCAAATTTTCTGGCGTATGAGGAGTATGCATTGCTGTGTGTTCCTGTTCCTTTAGCGAAATGGTAGTGGTCCATTCTTAGTCATCAGCAGGAAGGCTTTTATCGAACTTCTACAGAAATGTTACCACATTAATAGCTGAAATTACCTCCAGAGCAGTTTTGCATAAGATGTCCTGAGTGCTGAGCATTTGCAGTCACCTCTGTGTTTGAAGTGAGTCTGCACACAGCTGAAATAGCTCCGCCAAAAGGTGTGAACAAATCTTAACAGAGTAATAATTTGAGAGTAGGGATCACTTCCTGTCAACTGTGGCTTTGCAGACCACACAGGATGAATGGAGTTATTTGTGAGGTGAGGTGTTTGGTGCCTACTGACACTGAAATGGGCATCCTGTAGGAAAGGACTATCAAAATACTGAAGTGTTCCAGTTGCCACGCAGCAGTTCAGTTTAAAGTTTTAGACTCAGAAGATCCAAAAAAACGACATGGAAGACAGGACTTGTGTTCTTGTTTTATACTACATTGTGGAATTAATTTGTAAACATTTAAAGGATTGTTAATTTATAAAGGATAGGTGGGTTTTTTCCCCACAGTTGGGAGTGTTCTTTTTGACCACTGTGCCCAAAATCTCATAATATAGTGAGTTCTGTAATATTTGGCTTCCTTACTGCTGGCTGGAGACAGCTGGAAGCTGCATAGCTTGGATTGCATTTCTCCATCTTATTTATCTTTGAATATGTTTACAGTTTACGGTCTGTCCAAAAATTAGCAAAAACTTACTAAGGTGATTGAACAGACTTCTTATTCTTGTAATGCTTGCAGCTTACCACCATCCTGAAATTAGTTACATGAATTCTTCCAAGGTGGAATCAATTGCAGGGACAGGAAATTAATTTCTTCCTTTTTGGACAGCATTATTCTATTGACTTGACGTAGATTTTGTTGAATAGTAAAACTCCGCTCTAAAGTTTATGAAATAAGAGCTAAAAATAAATTCTGCTACTAGCTACAGAAAAAAAATATTTCTGTATATGCCGCATGCATCTTCAGGCATTTCGGAAGTAAATGTAAGTGGTGCAGCAGGGTTGCATCAGCAAGCTCTTGTATTTGCCTGGTAAGCGTTCCTAGACTCTGCTGTAGGTCTTTTGGTCCTCTAACCGCTATTTCCCTCAGTTAGCTTCAACATCTACTGTTAGTCGTAGTATTGTCATTTTGGCAGATTTGTCTAAAAACTCCTTTCTGTGTGCAGTAACTTCACTCTTGACCATGTGGCTTCCTGGTCGTCAGGGCCAGCCTTTCCACTGCTGGGGTCTGCATCAGTAGGTCGGCTGATTCCAGTGGGTGTGTGCCTTGAATTTCATACCGACTGATGCTGGTGTTCCCTGCTCGTGTTATCTGAGCTGCCTTGGAAGATCCTAGCAGTTATTCACCTGTGGTTCCCTTAACATTCTCCTCATGTAATGATGCTATCTTGAATGAAAAATCTAAGCTATTTTGGATTATAACATGTATTCATGTCTACACTAGATCGGAAGTGCCTTTGGATTATAGATTTGTACTGTGTTGTACCAATGCAAGTCGATATATAACATGAAGAATAAGTTGAGATCTCTTTTAAGGGGAGAGAGTTGTATAACTGAAACTTTCTTTAGATTTAAAGGCTATTTCTCTTTGCATTACTTTATATATAATTTCTTACAGTAGTGTTATTGTCATAATCCTGAATAAATTTTGGATATTAATCTTCAACAAAGGTAAACCTAGCATTGTAACTTATTTTGATTATTTTCAGACTCTCACTCAACTATGTTTGTTGTATAAACTGAAATTTAAAACACTTGGAATCTCCAAGTAGGAAACTTGTTTCTTAATGATACTTCACATAAAAACCAAAAAAACTTCCACCACCAACCCCAACCTCCTCACAAACAAAAACCCCTCTGACTAAACTGTAGAGTTGAGAAGTTTGTCAGCCGTTTGTACATGAGGGAGCTGCAGTTGGTTCTTGTGTTGAGTGAAATACCATGTGTTCCATACACTTCACTTCTTGCTGTCTTTAAAATTCCCTCTTGAATCTAGGCTTTGTACTAACTGGCTGTAACAGTCTGTTATTAGTGATCCAACTTGAGGCATAGGATCAAGATACTTCATTAAAGAGGAGGTCTGGGCATTTTTGAACCTAGGTCAATGAATCCAGTGCTGTTTCAGAAGAAATTTTTTATTTAATTCTACTTGATGACATGTTGAACCTGTAGTAGTTGAACTGCTCAAACAGTTAGTGCATGACTCTCTTGGTCCAGTCTTCAGTTAAATGTCTAGATAAGTGAGATTGTGTCATATGGCTGATATTAGTAAGGATAATTATATTGCCATCATGTCTTTGTGTTTGAACTGAAAGTTCTTCATTTGTAGCCTTTGCGCTTTATAAGGTCAGAGATAATTTAAATATATTGAGGAGATTCAAAATAAGTCAGTCTTCCTTTCCTTGGAAATCCCTGCCTGGAAGGCCAAACTTGAGAGTGTTTGTTGAATTAATTCCTAGAAGACTCGGATCGTTACCTGCAATCTGTGCTACTCTTAAGACTGTTCATTTGAGTTTTCAGTTTCATTGATGGCATTTGTATTCTTGATGTACCCTAGGTTTAGTTCTTCTTTCAGTTTCAATGTGCATCCTAAGTACAAACTGTTAAGACATAATGGCTTGGAAGCTGGTGAGTTTTCTCTTTGTGTTTTGAGTTCCAATAATAACTTTTCAGCTATTGGTTGAGTGTGTGATAACCTAATTGTGGCCTTCGACTTGCACCCCTCTTTGAAAAGGTACCACATACAATGAAGTATAATCTAAAGGCTGGAGCTGTCTGTGATATTCAGAGGTAGTGGTACCCTAGAATAGTAACTTTCCGTGGTAGAGAATGTTTTAGGAACAGAGAAATTTTTTGCTTCCCACGGAGACCAGCTGAAGGCTTAGCAACCTGACCACTGTATTTGAAAATACTTAAGAATTTGAAGTGTGTGAGGTATACTTAAGGTAAATCCTGTAACTTGAAGAGGTTAATTCTTGTCCCAAAGCATGGGTTTAATGTGTCTGCGAGTAAGTGCTGTTGAAATTTGAGGCTGGGTGACTTCTACATGCGTAATGTGTTCTTTTGGAGAATAGGACATATGGGTAACTGCTGTATACTGTCCAATCTTTTCAAAATATAAGGATGCCTATACCTTGTAGAAGTTGTATAGAAAGCATGTAAGCCACTTTTGGGGACTAAGTATGCAGGATCTACCTCTTACAAACTTCTGTTAGGGAATTTATCAGTTCAGAAATAGTATTGCTTATGGCATGGATATGCAAAGTTGAGAATCTATTTAAGAATAGATATTTATGTATGAGACTGGTGACAGTACAGTCTGTGCTGTTACTGTGTGTAATAAATTCCACTATTGTTTTAAGCAAATGATGCCACTGTGTGGTCTTTGCTCAAATGAGGTTCATTTACTCAGGTTTAAAAGGACCACGCAAAAGAATATTTAGAGGACAGTCTGAGTTCCTAATTAGTAAAATATCTTCTAAGTGTTTCACTTTTAAACAGTAAGTAGTAGCTTTTACTTATGTCACATCAGAGATGGGGGAAACATTCCTGTTTCCCTAGTCTGAAGATAGTTAGCTACTAGTTTTGTGACATCTGTTATTTATTTATTTTTTTTAAGGAATGTAACATATGCTTCGTACTGTAAGGTCTACCCTTGGGACTGTGGGAAATATTGTGTTTCATTATGAATAGCTGTAAGGGTAAAATTTGCATATGGTTTAAAAGTGCAGGAGTAATTATACTTTAATGTATAATCTTCCTGACTGCACTTCAGAATGTTTTTGCTTTATCACAAACTTTGAAGTAATCTTCAAAGTGTGATACTGTGTGCTTCATGTGGGTAATTCTGCATCCTTTTCATGAGCAAAAACTTTTTCCTCAGGTTCATCCTATCTTCAACTACTGTAAATTGTAGCTTATTCTAAAATGTTAATATACCCTTTTTTTCCAGATATGTTAGAAAACAGACTAGCAAGATAAAGGTCTTACCTTTCGTCAGAGATTTCTCTTTGAGGATCAGATTTTGCTGTCTGGTTTCTTAGAATTTGATAAGATTCTTTCTTTCTTTTTTCTTTTTCCTTTTTTTTTTTTTCTAAACTGAAGCAGAGGTAAAAATACAGGTGAAGCTGCGTGGCCTAGTCAGGAATGTCTGCATCCTCTTTGTAGTAGCAGCAATGTTTTTAAAAGGATCAGGAATGCTACCTAACTTGAAACCTATCGGGTCCTTATTTTTGAAGGATAAGATATTCAGCCCAGCGGGACTGATTTTAAAGGTGTGTCAAGTTAAATAGCTTCCTCCAAATAAGGAACTTGTGCTCACTAGTGACTTCAAAACCTTGTTTTAGCACCATGGAGATGGGTATTAATCACATGCTACACTAAGCCAGAAGCTGTATACTGAGTATAGTGCCTGAGGGTCAAAGAGGAATGATTTCTCTTCAGCCCTTCCAGGCTTGATAATGTGTGGGGGTTTTAGTACTGTCCATAGTTTTAGTATGATATAAGGCACTGTAGTATTTTTAGCATTTGATTTTTGTTTATTTTCTTATGGTGAAAAACACTAATGTCCTCTTTCTGAGGCACTATTTTTGAAAGTCAGTTTGTCCTGTTTTGCTAGGGAAATCTGAAGTTCATTAGCTATTGCAGTGAAGATTACAGATTGAAATTATGATAATTTGTAATACTAGGTGTAACTTTGCTGTTTGTTCTTTATTCCAGTTTTGATGTTTCTCAATGAAAGGTGCTGTCTTTGATACACCTTAAACTGGATGTATGTATCTGTCTAATGACACCTCATAGTATGAATGCGTGGTAGGTGGGCAAAACGCTCTAAACAAGGATCTGATAAAGTGTTTACCTTTCTTTACAACAGTCTCTGGATAGAATATTTGGGGGTTTGTTTTTTTGAGAGAAGTTGGACTGAGTTCTTTAAAATTTTTGTGGAAGATGGTGCTGGTTTTCTGTTTGATACCATTTTGTGTCATTAAAAAAAAACCTTTACGGGAGAAGGGAAAGTAAAATGCTGTCAGGGCGGCTAACTTTTGGAGACTGTGAGAACACAGTGATTATCAAATGCATAAACAATCTGCTTGTGAATTGATTAAATGACCTTCAAGAATCCTTTGGAAAAAGCAGAGGAATTCATGTAAGGTGTAGCACACTGTTTATTTTATTCCCATGTAGCACAAAAAGGGGGAAACCAAACTGTCCAGCAGATAATAAATCCTATTACAGATATAACAACATTTGAAGATGTTGACAAATAGTCTGAAGTGGAATTTTAATGTTAATCACTTCCAGGATCTACTGAAGTGTTATATACTTACAATATCTGAAGAATAATTCTATAACTTATTAAACTAGACCTCTTTTGTATTTTGTAGTTCTACTCAAACTCGGTCCACAAGGAACTAACTGCATGTTTTAAATGTATTAGCCTATAATAATATTGTTCATCCTCTTGCTGAACCAAATAAGGTGTTAAGAGGTGAATTCTGACAACTTGTATTTGCTGCTTTGGATGTTGCTGTTCCCATAGCAGAGTTGGCAGAAGCGACCTCATGAGCCACTGTAGCAGGGAAGCCACGACTAAACCAGACTGAGGCAGGTGTAAGGAGTAACGTCTGAAGATGCTCCTGCAGAAATTACATGTTTTTCTTCTCCACCAACAGCTGAATTCATGGTACAATTCTGTAAATCTTGAAAGTCTTCAAGATCCATCTAAAATTGTTGTTTTCTTATTATAAAGCTTGTTCTTGTTAGGGCTCTGTTTTAAACCATGCTAATAGTGTATTTCCACAGCAGCTTAGAGAAGAAATTTAAGTGTGAGCTGCTGTGATCTCACCACTTCTTCCTGACACTGGCAGTAGTTCTCTGGTGACTGCATAGCAAGCTCGTTCTGGGGGCAGAGCTGCCTGAAAAGTAGTCCTAGGAAGAAAGGAACTAGTTTTCAGCCAGCTCCACGGGCTGTAAGGTTGTACTGAGTACCAGCAAAAGAGGAAAAAGGCAGCTGGCAAAGGAATGAGTGGCCAGAGGTTTAAATGGAACAAGACTGTGAGGGTCGAGGCAGAGGTGGTGTGTGACACTCACTCCTGGCATTACAGCATATTGCTAAATCCTGAACCAACTTTTTTGTCTCCTCTGTTGAATGCTAAGTTGGACAGGCATATGTGAAAGGGGGATAGGGAGGTGGAGAGGACAGCAGGCAGAAAGAGTGCCCTTTGTAGATGGCAAATTAATCAGCCGCCTTAACTCTGAGCTTTTGGCATATTTGAATTTAACAGTCATCTTTTAAACCTGCCTTCCTAGAACCTACTTCTTATAGGCAAAGTCATACATGCTTCCAGCCTTTTTGACCTGGAAATCCTTAGTACGCCCTTTCACGTATCTCCAAGTAGTAGTAACTTCTAAATATTAGTTCTGTCAATCTAAAATTGAAACTGTTCCTTGAGAAATGTGAAATTGTTCTTATCGTTGTTTACATCCTTTACATCTTAGCTTGAAAAACTAAGTAAATACTTCCTTATATTTTTTTAAGAAGTAAAATTATTGTTAAGAACCCAAAGCCAATAGCAGTGATTTTTTTTTTTTTTTTAACAACTTCTGATACTTTTTATGGCAAAATTTGGGGAGGGGGGAAACCAACAAAACAACAGGCACATAAACTGGCTCTCTTAGTTGAGTTCTAGGACCACAGCAAGCCAGAGACCTCCTGGCCATTTTCCCATGCTTCCCTTCCCTTCACTCTGTCCTCTCTTCCTGATTTCTCTGAGATTCCTGGCTGTGGGTCCTGTTCCTGGCCAGTGCCAGCTTTTTCAAACCTGAGAAGTTCAGCAAGGAAAGCAGAAGTTTGACCATGCTTTTCCTCAGGAATGTTACACTTCAGCCAGGAGAGAGAACTTTCCACCTTTCTTTCCATTTCACTCCAGAGCATTCCACAACCTGTTTTGCCCAAGCTTCTTGTTTTCTATGAGCCTGCCATCTTGCAGGCTTTTGTCAGGGAGCCTTGGACTTTGAGAGCCAGACGAGCTGGACACGTTCTTTTGCTTTGCAGGTTTGCAATATTAGAGCACTGGTTAATTAATCGGCAGTCATGGAACATTTCTGCTGTTTGCAATACTCTGAACAAGTGGAGGAAAAATGCCAGCAACCTGCTTTTGAAGTTCAGTTCAAGCAAAGCTGTACTCTTCATAGTCAAAGTGTAAGCTGCCTGTTAAACGTAGGTTGCTAAGGTTGGGTAGTAAATGCTGTTTCTTCACTTTCAGGGAAGATTGAAGTTAAATAATAACTTAGTGGACCAGCAGATAAGTTTGTGGCTGATAGTACTCCCCCTCCCCCAGCTGCATACTCCGCATTCCTTCAGAACAAATGTTCACTTGTTGCTATAGTGTCTAAGATCAGCAGTCAGGAGGGGAGTGTGTGTCTTGAAGAAGGCCTGTGAATGTTTAAAATGTAAAAATCAACCCTTATGTGCAGTCCAGATATTTTTCTTCACTTAATTAGCATATCTCTCTTTAGGGAAACTGAACTACTTATAAGAGAGCACAGGCATTTTCTGTTTTCATTTTGCTTTTAAAGTGCGAAAAATGTTAATCAAGGCAAAACTCCATTCTTCCTCCTTTTTGCATTTCTGATGTGCAAAAGAATCTCAAAACATTTGAAAGAGCCTTAGCTAGTTTGTTAATTAGAATTACCTTCCCTTTCACTCATAGCAACTAATGAAACTGAAATTACAAGATTAGCAAGTTGGAAGGTGAATAGTGAGGAAGTGGATGAATAGTCAGATTTTTTTTGAATGTAAATGTAAAGTTAGGCCTCTCAACAATGAAAATTCTTCTAATATAGTTTGCAGGTTAAGAAACAGGAGAACACTTGGATACAAAAACTTGTATCTCTTGAAGAACTTTGCCCCAACACCTGAAAAATAAGATTTGATCCATATCCAGTGTGAAGTGTTGTTGTCTTAACAGTAATTCCTGTGTACATGTAGGAGCTTTTGTGTTTAAAAACAAAAAAACTTTGCCCTAAATTAGTTTCCTGCTCTTGGCAAAATGTACTATAGTTTATCCACAAAAATATTCCGCTTTCTCATTTCTCTGATGCATCAATTTATCAAAGTTGCAACATAAAACAAGAGCATCAATACAAGCAATTTTTGTGTGCCTGACAGCATAGAGTTATGAGTTGTGACTGTCATCTTAATGATCTTGGCTTCATGAAGATTTCATAGAGTAAATAATTCCTTTTCCACCAGTTCCATTAGAATGTTTGTTCTTCCTACTTGTGTAGCTAAGTCACAGAACTGAGGCTGACTTGTCTGTTAATTCCAAGCAGTTGTTGATATAATTTGGCAGTTGCAGTGGTTTGGTTATGTTAGATCTAATGTCTCGTTAATGGAGTGCAGTTAGAACTGCATGGCAGGGTAGGAGACTTGGTACAGAGCCTGGACCTTGATCTTTGCAGGTAGCTGTTTCCCTTTTTTAAGGAAAGTAGGGATTTTATGGGGACTCATTTCTTTGTTACCCTGAAATGTCCTTTTTATAGAAGATTGAGATGACTCGTGTGAGGCTATAGAAAATCGTTATGTTTGGGTTAAACTTTCATCTTAATGACATTAATTACAGAACAGTGTAACTGAAAAACATAGGACTTGAGGATTTTTTTTGTAGAGACTGATATAGCAGAACAAAGGATTTCTCCTTTTTACTGTTTTTGTTGTTGTTGTTGCTTTCCCCCCCC